>VUJU01003140.1:0-28909 GCA_009835225.1 Aphis craccivora | reverse complement strand
AATGATGTTATGAGTGTTCTCTATAGATACTTGAAGGAAAACTTATGGGCAACTTAGTGTTGTAATTTTAATCCTTAGTTATGAACACAAATAATTTTATGATTTTTATACTTCAAAATTACTTGCAAATTTTCGCGTTTTCGACAGATTTCGTAAAAATTTGAACTATAAACGCTTATAAAAAAAAATTGTGACTAACGATTTTTAATTTTTTTTAGCTAAAATAAAAACAACTCATAAGGAACCTTGTATTAAATTTTCAAAACTTTTTGGTCATCCAAAAATTTTTAATCGACACTTTAAAAAAAATTTCTCAAAAAAATCGAAAATTTTAGTGGTCTATAAATAACTCAAAAAAAGTCAAAATTTTTTAAAAATTTAACTGTATATAGATAATACTTACATAAACCTTTGGTGATAATTTTCAGTATTTACAGTGTTTAGTTTTTGATTTACAACCATAAAAACCATAAAAAAATCGATTTGGTCGAAAACTGGTTTTGCGTAGAAATTCCCATTTTTCTGTTACTTTTTTAGGGTTTTTCCTGTCACTTTTGAAAACTATTGGAATTTTTTTACTTTTGACCCCCCCCCAAAGTACCAACTACATTCAATTTCCTATCAGAAACAGGGCCCACTTTTTAAAATCGAAGCACTTTTACTGCTCCAAAATGTGATGACAGACACAAGAATAAAAAAAAAATAATAAGAAAAAAAAAACACACATCATTGTCAAATCAATACATTCATCACTTCGTTCAGAATCTAAAATAATGAAAAATAAATACGATTGAAAAATTATAGTTATGATATCGTTTTATAATATAACGATTTTTTTATTATTGTTATTATTTTAATAAGTACGTTACATTAAATATTTTACCTTGTATGTACTAAAAGTTTAATTATGTATATTATTATATTAATAAAAAAAATCTTCTGAATATACATTTGATATTATTCGTTTGAATATCTAATGTCATAGAAATTTGAAATTTTAATCTCAATTATAATAAGAAAATATTTTTGTGAATCTTGTATTACTTTTTCAAGTCTTTAGTCAATAAATAATAACTAAATAACTATATAATTTTTAATTATAAACCAATAAGACAATGTTACCGATTTTCATAACTATTGTATATCTTATATCAAACAAGTTAATACCATTTCATATTAGTATATTACATCACTAGTTGTTAATAATCAGAAGTGATTGAGTTATTAAAAACGTACAATGAATTATTCACCTTCGACTACCCAAGTTACCAACAAGATCTTACTTTTTAACAGAAAAAAAAACACATGAATTATGTATTAAATTATATTTTTTAACACATTCATGGCTCCATTCAGAATAAAAAATACATTTTATAATATAAAAATTATAGTGTTACTAATATTTATATTAAAAATATTATAGAAGTTATTAAAAAAACACATAATTTACTTATAAACTATTTGTTATATAATTTACATCATATAATAATTTTACGCCATTTTGTAGTTACTCGATCAATGTACTACAACGTGACTTACACTAAAATATGAAAATCTTAATATTGCGAAAAAAATGCTACCTATAATATTTTTGTCAATAACATAAAAAAAAAACAATTACCTACTATGGTAAAAAAAAATACTATTTCTAATATAATTTTAAGAAAAATGGATTTTTAATAAAAAATCACTACATCATATTATTGATAATTATTTGGACCTAAAAATACTAATGATAAAATAATAAATATAATAAGTATATACAAAAGTATATTTTTTGTTTTTATTTTATTATCGTTAATTATGTATTTCAATTTATTTTCTTAAATGTTAAATCTTTAAATCATTTATTTTCTGAATAAAAAAAAGCATAAAAAACTTCATCCAAAATAATCTTTTTTCCACATTTAAATCTATTTTAAAGGTAGAAATCCTGAAAATAAAGTAATTGCCATACAAATAGATAAGACAATAAAGTATTTTTAGAAAGATAAAATCACCCAATTATAAAGGCTATTGTAAATAATAATATGTGTAGGTACATAACAATAACACTAGTGTTTATTGCTGAACTCTCGGGATGTTATTTATTCTTTAAATCGAGTGATAAAACTTTGAATTTTATTATTTTTTAAATAAATAAAAACCTATCTTTATATACTTTTGGTTAAATTTTTTATTATTAAATAAAATCTTAATTTAATTTAAAACAATAGCAAAAGTGTGACAATAAATAAATACTTTTTTTGAAATATATTTAGAATGGGATATTTAATTTCGACTAAGATAATTTAACCAACGAAAATAACCTGACTGAATTATTTAATAATTTTGAAATATATAATACATACAAAATTAATTTAATTGAAAATGATAAAATGTATTATGGCATAACGTTAATGTGAATCATGGAAATACTGATGGTACAATATAAATTATGAATATTAATTTTTTTTTTTTTTTTTGAAAACTGAATATTATATCTCGTATTATACTATATAAACATATGGCAGAAAAATAAGAGCACAATTATATTATAATTTCATTAATTATATGAGATAACTAAATAATTATAAATTAAAAACATATAATTTGTTGTTTGATTGAAGTTTGTATCAATAATTTTAAATTAGCATTTAAAATATTATAGATGAATCTCCAAAAACTAGAGATTAATACAATTAATTATAGAGCAATAAGTTCGATTTATAATATATTACAGTCTATATTTATTTTGAAGTTGATCAAATTGGAAAGACAAAAACAGTCATTGGATGATTGTACTTATTAATTATTTGGAGAATACATAAATCGAGTATGATAGGTAGTTGATAAGAATACAATATGTGACAAAAAGCTAGTTTAGTTTTTATCACTATTTATTTACATATACTATCACATTAATAAAACCATTAGTTAGGTAAAAAATGTTTTTGTTATTTTATGTTATATAATTATTTTTTAGGAATGAAATGTATTAGTTAATCCATTGTAGATATAGTACTACTTAACTTTATTATATTTATTTTCAATCATACTATATTTTATATTTATTAGTAATTAGTATTTATTTTATATTTTTACCGTGCATTAAATGCATTCCATATACGAATTATACTTATAAATTAATTTATTAAATAGTCTTTTACAAAATTAATAAAACAAAAATATAAAAATAGCCTCGTTTTTTATTTCATATGCTAATGTTCTATAGTCAATATGTCATAAATGTAAACAATTATATATACAATGATATTATTTTTGAATATATACCGGTATATAATATATATTTTAATGACCATTGATCATACAGTACATATCGTTTATCTTTTTAAATTGACAAAGAAAATATTACAAAAAATAACTCAAGTAAATTTTGTGAAATACCAAATTTCACTGATATTGAAAATATTTACAGAAATGTAATCAACGCAGATATTTTAATTCTATACCTTACACTAGACATTTCTAGTATTATATATTGGTATATTTGGGAACTCGTTGGTCTATAGGAGTATAATATCACTATAATATACATATCACTAGACCATGCGTCATCAGCTCTGAATGTGTGGTGAATTTATCAGGATACGTGCAAATCCAGAACGATTAACAGTACACTCCGTTCGATGATCCCATAACGAATGGAAGCTTAAAATCTAATTTCAACCCACAGACGTGACTTTATAAGGATATATAGGGCGAATATGCTAACTCTATTTTCTCTCTCGCTCTCTTTTATACTCATTATACATAATATCAATTCACATACCCAAACACTCATACATACTAATGATATATTATATTTGATATATATATGTTATTATGTTAATATTCTGCAAGGCTCGTCAACCTCGAGAATTAACTGTGCACAGCACTGTTTGGGTTTTATTCCAATCCTTTTCAAAGAGCAATTATCTTTGTCACAGAAGACCCATCATGAGGTATTCGTATGTAGGTCTTCTGTTTTTTCTAACTTCACACATGCTTATGAGCCATTATGCAAGTAATACAAAAATGTATTATTATAATTAGATATAAAATATCATTCAAAAAACAAAAAGAAAACACAAAAAAAATATTCTGGATACCAAGTCACATTAATATCACCGGAAATGAAAGAGCCGATAAACTTGCTAAAGAGGCCATTGTGTCACCAAATGCACTCCCATGTCAAGTTTATTCAATAACCGACATCAAACAAATAATCAAAACAAAAAATTCTCAATATAGAGCAAAAGGAATGGAAAGCATCTAACATCAAATTGAATGAAATCAAAAATCATATTCACCCTTGGCCTCACAACACACTTTCTAGGAAAGAAGAAGTAATCATCAATAGGCTTATAATAGGCCATACCAGATTAACCCACGCCTTCCTAATGAAGAAAGAAGACATACCCATGTGCCTGACCTGTAACGATCCCATGACAGTTAAACACATCCTCACCGACTGCAGAAAGTACGAATTACAACGTCAATAATTCAATCTAACCCACCATCTTGCTGAGAACCTCAACATCGATACAACTAATATTCTAAAATTTCTTAAGAATATAGAACTACTAAAATAAATCTAATAAGAATAAATCCAAATAATATACTTTCCTATAATGTATTACAATCAATTTATATGTTAATACAGCCCCTATTTGTTTATTGTATCATTTGTATTATCTTAGTTATTAATTATAAGTTTCTATTTAATGTAACAACCATCTTCCAATGTAAAAATTAAGTAATTTATTGTAGCCAATGGCCCATAGTCGCCGAGGCATTGTTCTCAAATAAAAAAAAAAAACAAAAAAAAAAGACTATCATTTAAGGTTTGGAAGGTTTATATATGATACGGTATAATTGTCTTGCATTAATTTTATGATACTTACCCAATCATCTATGAAATATGATAAGTATATATTTTTCCATAAATCATGTTCATATAACTTAATATGTAAATAATATTATATCTTAATGTTCCCGTTATAGTATCACTAAAATTGTGAAGTCTAACGAAAAAAACACTTTCAAATATATACATACAGGCTACTGTAAAATTCACGTGATGACACTGATCAGTAATAATCAAAACAAATCAAGTCACATGTATCACATTAATAATTATTATTTATGGGCTCTCCCTTTTGATTACTGTCCATATTATTTTTTTGATATCGATCGGTGCTTAATCAACCAGCGCTTTGTTTCCACTATAAATGTCGAATAAAATTAACCAGTAATGTACAGTCAGGTTTTTTTTTTTTTAATTATTGTCTCTAAGAACGTTAAGCAAAGCCTACCAAATTCCTCCCACCGCGAGACAACTTACTGGATTATACAAATCGTTGGTTGATGTTGACCATCACTTTAAGAATAAATATATATTTATATTTTATAACTGTTTCTAATAATATAATATTATTAATGTTGAATTTATAATTACGAAAATTAAAATGTATTATGTAGTATACATAATCAAAGTCAATAGTTCTGGATCAAACCACGGGAGTTTTTTTTATTATTTTGAAATCTTAGACCAATACAATTATTGTCATTTTAACAATGTTAGTGAAAACGTACAGTGATTAAGATTTATATAATGTGTATTTAATCACCCACAAAAATAGATAATTCTTATTCTTATTATTTTGAGTTTATTTTTATTCTATTTATCTTACGATATATTTATTTTTAAAAGTCCAAGTTTTACAGCTTTCTTGGCATCAAATAAAAATTTTAGCAATTCCCATTTACATAAACTAATGACTATTCTAAACTTTTTATTAATTTTTTTCTCATATCTCAAAAACTACAAATTGCAATATTTTAAAATAATTGCATAGAGCTCCTATTTTATGAAACTTCAAATTGTGGTTGGTGATCAGACCGAAAAAATCGCTAGTCGACCAGTATATATAATATATACATATATATATATATCTAGTACTATAATTTACTGAATTGCATAATATAATATACTAGCTGAATAACCCGGCTTCGCCTGTGTACAGTTTTTTTGTGTAACCTACTATAACTTTTATATTATCAGTTTTTATATTTATTACAAGCTGCTTTTAGATAAGCTTATCCTAGGTTGCCCATGTATTGTAACTATCAGAAGTCAGCAAAAATTACTTTATTTTAATATTTTGAAGACTAATTGTAAAATACAATTCTAATTGACGAAATGTTGAAATAAAATATACCCAAAAATTATAACTTTCTCTAATTGAAAAAAATCTTTTACGTAAAAAAAAAAAAATAGTAATTTTATTTTATTTTTTATTTTTTATTATTATTGTAACATTATTATATACATTATGGTTTTATAAAAATCTACCAATATTTATATTGACATATTTTGTTCATCTCAATACCTCTTTATAAACAGTATTTTTGGTACTGCCTTTTGGTGCTAAAATAACCAAACTACTGGCAGAGCTAACTCTAGAAAATGCGACAAAGAACTGTCCATGTGAAAAACATTCATCTCTTAAGTCAATCCCTGCCATGCTCAATGATTGTCCTTCAGACTTATTAATAGTCATAGTAAAGCAAACTTTGAGTGGAAATTGTATTCTTTTAAACTCGAAAGGATAATCAGATGGAATTAACGTTATTCTCGGGATTAAAACTATATCTCCTCTAGCACACTCAGTGATAACTATAGCTTCTATTACATTTTTGTGCAGAGCTTTAACTTGCAATCTAGTTCCATTACACAATTTAGGTGGGTTAAGATTTCTTAGTAACATTATAGGTGCTCCAATTTTAAGAATAAGTTTATGTGATGGAAGACCAAAAGGATTCAGAGTATTAAGAAACTCTAAAGGGTAATGGACAGCATCATCCGATTGGATCACAGAATCAAAAGATTTATATTCAACAGCTTTTTCATTAAATGCCTTTAGTAGAATTTCATTGATTTCGGCTGCCTTGTCGTTCTTTGGAGTTAAGATGGCTCTCTCGCACAACCATTCGATGCGTTTCATCTTGATATTTATTATATCTGGGTAAATTCTGGAAGTTAGTTCTGATAAAGAGCTAACAACTGTACACAAATTTGAGGGAATTGAAATTGAAGGGAAATTCCCGTCTCCTATTTTAAGTAACATCTCTTCGAAAATCCCAGCAGATGTGTCACCTTTCACATGAACCCTCATATTTTTATGAAGTGCAACTTTCTGGATATGTGGCCACAAATACGAAGCTTTTAGACATGACTTTGCCTCATCAGCCCTTGTACCCCTAGGTATAATGGGTAATGTTTGCCGAAAATCTCCTGCTAGCAGCACAGTGACTCCACCCATCAAACTATTTTATCCTCTTTTATCTTTTAATGTTCTATTGAGGGCTTCAAAGCCACCCTTGTGGGCCATTGTGCATTCATCCAAAACTATTAACTTACAGTCTTTTAGAACTTGTGCTATATTACTCTGTTCGGAAATATTGCACATAGTTTTCTTTACTCTCGTTAGGTTTAATGGTAATTTAAATACAGAATGAGCAGTTTTACCTCCTTCTAGCAATGTAGCAGCAATGCCTGAAAAAGCTACAGCCAAAGCTATTCCATGATCTTTTCGTACTCTGGCCAATAAAATATTTATAACAAATGTTTTACCAGTGCCTCCAGGTCCGTCTAAGAAAAATGTTTGGCCAGTTTTCTTTTCAATGCCCTCTAATATTTTGTTATATACACAGGACTTTTCATTATTTAGTAAATGTTCATTAAAATTTATATACTGTGCCAAAATATTTGAATCATAATTGATCTCTCGAAGGTAATCTTTATTTTGAAAGACTGCTTCACATCTTGATAGCTGAGGTAAACCATAATGTTGCAAAGATTTACCTCCTAGAGATAGAACAGTATCTTCAAGAGTAACTAAGCATTTATTGTATACTTTATACAATTAATAATTGAATTCACATTCGTGGGTTGTATATCCAACTCCACTCGATGTCGTATATCTTCTGAAAGACTGTCTTTGTATTTTTCCCAAAGACTTAAAGCATCTGACAATTGACAAAATATTAATATAATTGCAAAAAGTTCCCGTAATTTAAATGGAAAACCACAAAGCACAGCTTCTTCCATAGTTGTATCCCAGTGCCTTTCGTCTTCCAGTAAGCCTATAGCCTTACACGCTGTCTGATAAGTAGGTTGAATTGTGCTGTTAACAGTTTTCAATTTCAAAAAAGATGTAGGACCTCGGACTTCATGAAGTAAAAGGCGAAGATAGTAACACTCGTTATTATTAGGGTGAATGGTATATACTCTACCCAGAGCTTGATCTCGTTTTATTCCCCGCCAACCATTTACGTTAATTCCACGTTTTTTTCTCAAATATATTATTTTTCCATACATGGTAAGAGGGAACATCAACATAAAGAAGTGTTTTTGCAAAATCATCTGTTTTACATAAGTCGAAAAATGATAGTGTGGGGCATCATTGTGCCATTTATGTCCAATAATTCGACAACCATATTAATTATTTTTTTATTAATTTTTAAGTATGTAAATTTTATTTTAATACACTTCAATGTTTAGAAAGAACCGTACATAAACTGGGGTGCGTATACGATGACACATTAATATTCGTAATAATAAGTAAAACGCCTTGTCCTTGTGTATGCGTAAATGCGTAGGATATTTTACGACTTTATGTTATTTTAATACATTTCAATATTTAGAAAAAACCGTAGTTACCATACATAAATTGTATAAACGTGCGTATACGAAGACGCATTATTTAATAATAATAATAATAATTAGCTGTAGTAATAAAGTGATAAATGTGTCAATACATAAATCAGATTGTTATAGCAACCATTTGTAAACAAAAATTATAAACAAAATTCCCATCGTAAACCTAAAAATCCCCGTTTGAGCAACCCTTTAAAATACAAATTTTGAAAAATACTTTCTTAGTGCGCCTCTACATTGCTTAAGGAACCTCTGTACAAAATTTTAAGTCTCTAGACCCAACGGTTTGGTCTGGGCGTTGATGAATCACCCAGGACAAGTTTCTTTATATATACAGATAATAGATATTTGTTTTATTTTATTTTATTTGTTTAGTACAATTAAATGAGAAAAATATAAACCTTTTGACTTAAGTAATACAAAATATACATATATGGACATTATAGAATATAATAATAAAAAAAAAAAGAACCTATTTAATGTTATGTATAAGAACAGTGATAATATGCCTACACTGATATATACAATATAAAATTTTATGGTTATTTTTTGTTTTTTTTCTGTTGTAATATAATTTTCTAAATTTAACAATATATTGTTTTCTTAACTTTTATAATCATCTAGTATATCATCTAAGTATGAAATTTAAATAATTTACATAAATTAATAGTATTGTGTACACAAATGCACAGAAATTGAAGATAAATATTATATTAGTATTTTTAGAAATATATACATACAGAACATAATTTTTTTTATTTTAAATCAATCATCTACTTTTAAATAATATAATTTTAACGATTACATATTTATGTTAATATAATAAGTAATAGTAAATATTAAATAAAAAAAATTGTGACAAAATATGTTACAAGTTTTTTATTAATGGTGTAAGCATACAATTACTGTTTAGTCAATGTACGATGTAGTATCAAGATTTTTGGTTAGCATCCAATAATAGACAGTACAATGCATATCGCAGTGAAACAAAAAATAATGTTGGTAGTGGTGGGAGATAGGGATATTCTATGGTAATAATAATTTGTTTTATTAATGTTAATACATTTTACAAAGATATTATAACTTTTACTATTTATTAATTATTCATATTTGATAATTTTAAATAGTTCAACTAAATCAAAATATTCTGTTGATAAAGCAGTAGTACAGAACTCACTTTATTAGAATATTGAGACATTTTTGTATATTAAATATTAAATAGTTTTTCTTACAACTCATTAAAAATATTAAAACATAGACAAATAATATTGGTTATTTTATATTAAATTTGAACAATTGATTATTAATTAATTAAACTTTTGATTGATGATTACACACAGTAACAATTAAGATAATTTAATTTACAATAACGTTGTGTTTGATCCATATTCTAAAAGTGTATCAGGAAAATCAGAATGCATATATTCTTGTATTAATTATAATTTTAACTAATTTTAAACATGTTCGCATCTTAAGGATGTTTTACTCTATACCCCCTTACAATATTCACCGTGTCAGCTGTTTCCAATAGGTATCTACTTATACACAATTATTAGACTATTTTGTCGATAATTTTATATCTTTGATATACATTAGTTTATATTATAGATAAGTATGTTTAGTTTAATATTAAGTAACAGTCTGCAAAAGTAAAATAAATTTCCGCCTATCTACTACATAGAGGCAAGACTATCTTGCTATTTAGGTTCTAGTAGGTTTAAGTTCTAGTAATAATACTAAGGTTGCTCATTACCAAAATACACTTTACTTCCCTCATTGTTAATTGGCAATTAGTGCAGTGATAATATGTATAACAACAATATACATCTATACAAAGATAAGGTTAGAAAACGGTATTTCCTTAGTTTGCAAAAGTCACGTAGTATATAGTCTCCATTCAATGTTTATCACAATCATCTTTTATTTTTATTATACCTATACACATTCCTATTTTATTATTTATTTTCAACTGATTGATTCTTTGGTTTTAATATTAGATCGTCTCTAAGGATCAGTTATTAGTGTTTTTACTTCAGAAAACTATTAAAAAATAATAGAATTATGCTTAGACATACTAGCTATGTATTAGATCCTGAGTGTAGCATTGCATTTATTGGTTTACAGTTATATTATAGTCTAAAAATTATAATATGATTAAGTATTGTTTAAGTTTTTGCAATGATTTCCTTTTAAAATTTTGAAAAAGAATCAATTTTAAGTTTCTGGTAAAAATTGGATCTATTTTGTAGTTCAGAATTCAAAATGTGAAAATATGCGCGTTGTGAATTGACGATGAATCTTTAGCTGTATAAGTATAAGAAGATAATCATTAAATGATTTAAACGTTGAACTTTAAAATAAATAGATAATTTAGCTTGAATTTTTACAATAATCAAACTATGGACATATTATTTCAATATTGATAAAAATTCAATATAAAAGCAGCAAAATTCAAAACTATGTGATAATTTATTGTACTCCAAGTAAAAACTAAGATTTAAACTATTAACATAATATAGTATACAAATTTAAAAAGTCTATTTGTATAAAAATATAATATTTAATTTGTTATTTTGGAAGAATGGAAAATTAGATAATATTTACATTTTGAGAGTTACGATGAACATTTTTTTTTTAAATTTTAAACTGTTTTAAAGGTCAAGTATATATAAGTCTATATATTTAATTACAAATACACCTAATATATGTAGTACTAAATACATAATTTATAATAATAACAGCATATATTTATAGATATACTAATCACAACTATGATGGTTGTGATGATTTAACAATAATAATAATTGATAACGCAATTGCAATTATAAACTTGTTATGTGCTTATTATTATTATATTAAATAAGGTTACATTTTTTTTTATTTTTTATTTTTTAAATTATTTGTGGTTACCATGATAGTGACATGACAGAAAAATGTATTTTTTATAGAGATGCCATTGTCATTTTTCACACGTACCTTCAGTACATATAACTTTAGTATAGTGCGTAATATTATACCACGCAACACGAATGGTGCAAGAAAACTAGTTATTTTTACATAACTATTTCCAGATATATCTTAAAATCAAATTTAAAGGAATGTAGAAACAACACTTCGCTTAGTTTTATTATTTTGCGCATAATTATTTCCGGAGATATCGCAATAACAAATGATGTGGGATGAATGAAGGTAAAAACTATAACTTAGCACCGGATGGAATATGTAAATTTTGTTTGGTTAGATCGTTTGTACAACGTTTGTTTTTGAATTTACTCGAAGTCTGGTATAAATCAAATAAATTAAAAAACTAAATGCTGGAGGGAAGGTAAAAACAATAGCATAAGCACAATATGAAATAATTTTCAAATTATGTTTGGGGGCAGATCGTTTATGTATCATTTGTGTACAAATATACAAGATGACCGGTCATTATTGTACACAATTACTTCCAGAGATGTAGCACATATAACTTTGGGAGATTGAAAAAACTCTACCACCACTTTACAATGTTGAAGTTTTGATTGCCAATCGTTTGTGCATCTTTTGTACAGAATTATTTCTGGAGATATTGTGATAACCAATTCTGTCATTGGGGAAGTACAAATTGTAACTTAACTACTGATTGGAATATGTATAATATACAAACATAATATTATTTAATTACGCGTATTATGCGTTTATACGTACTTGCCCCTCCACCCTATCGTATTAATTTTTGTGATATCTCTGAGGGTACCTAATTGCGAATAAACAACCAGAATTTGTAAACATAATTATTATTATATTTACAAATGATCAGAAAATTACAATAGTGAGATCATAATTAATTAGATCTATTGTATATGTAGTAATTCAACAAACATCCACGGTCCCCTGTCTTATTCAACATTTGCAGTTCTTCAACATTTTATTTTGAAATTTTTAAACACAATTATAGACCATATTTAAAAATTTTGTTATTATTTGTACCTAATTATTAAAAAGTATACTATAAAAATACAAACATATATTTTTTAATGGCAATTCTCTTTTTTGTAGTAAATTCATTAGTGGATAATTTTATTTTTCTGAAAATTGACAACGAATCTGTATACAAATTTGAATAGTTTCTGATTTGCCTATTTAACTTTAGGTACTACATTTTTATATTAAATAAGGATTATAGTTATAGTAGTTACAAAACTATACTCATTTGAATTTTGAATTAAGTTCGTCATCACTTTCAAAAAAATTCTCACTGATTATATTATATTTAGGCAATTTAATTTCCTTTGCTAGTTTTTAATGTGTTGAACATTTATAAATTATGTTTTGTTTTAATTTTAGTTGTTTATGATTTTTTTTTTCATCCTATATATTGATTATTTACGGTGCGTGTACCTTACATGTCTTGTATGTTAAATATAAATGCTATTAATTTTGGATGTTTATGTACTTATGTTATTGTATATGCAATTTACTTCGTTTGTATAAGTTGTGGTACATTTTACATGCTATACATAAAACATTGCTTTATGTGTAATAATCTATATTACGTAATCTTTCTTTTATTGTTGTTTTTTTTTTCATTCATTTATGGTAGGATGGTCGTGATAAGATATAATGATGGACAAGGAAAAGAATTTCGTTTGCGTATTTGTAATATTCTATTGAGTAATATTTTCATTGTTGTGTTGTTTTTCTACACCCGAATATAATTGTATTGGAAATATTTATCATATAACTTATTAAAACAAATGTTGTCTTTAGGTCTATTTGAAATATAAAAATCAAAATTTTAATAAAATCCTTTTACATGAAAAAAGTGGGATGAGAGTTTTTTTTTGAATTACTCTATATACAATATACAAAATAATATACTGTATAATTAGTGTATTTAGTTATACTAAAATTAAAATATCGGATTCATATAAGTATAATTACGATTTTTATAATATAATATATTATAATGATAAAAAACATTATTTTATAAAATGTTTAAAAAAGTGTGTAGTGCCCGATCGACGCCCTTCTCATATATTATGATACTATTTGTGTCTTGATTTAAATTCACTTTCCTATCATTTTTGTTTTAATATCGTTTACCAATAGTTATTTTATTTTATACCAGTGAGTTAATCTGATCCATAATATCTGTAAAATATATATAATATAAAATCACAATTATGTGGCATTATAATAATTAAGGAACCTTCTGACTATAATACTATGCCCATATTACTCCATCTTATTCATTTCGCCTATATTCATGGTTAACCGACTGAATAATTATAATAATAATTACTATTATTATAACGATGTGTATATACTATATAGATACTTCAGATAAAGTTTTAGACCAATAATAATTACGGACGTATACATAATAATATTATAACTACTTTCTATATAGGTATATCTATTATATTAGGTATTTATAAATTATAAACAATACAAAACAGTTCTTATCTAAGTGATTGTTGGTGCACTAAAAACGGTTCCGCAACCCAAAGAACTTGAATGAGTATCATAGTAGTAATATTTTCACACAAAACAATATTTTTTTCATACAATTGATTTGTGTGTTTTTTTTTTCGTTATTCAAAAACTAAAATTTTTACGAAATATATACTCGTAATATACATAATATAATAGAATCTTAGACATGACATCATTTTCAAAATATCTTGTCTCTATTTGTGTTATTTATAAACAATTTTATATTTTTGAATTTATTTTGTTATTTTCGATATGTATATGGTAACATATCTGCTTGTCTATAAAAAAAACTTTATACAATTTGATACGTATTTTTTCATAAGTTATTATTATAACAAACACAAATATCAAAAAAAAAAAAAAAAACTATTCATATTTTTAAGAAAACAAGTAAGTTAAGTTAATTATTTTAAAAATTTATAGTTAGAAATTTATACTACTTTCAATTTTAATATCTAAAGTTTTAAATTGAATACAACATTTCTTATTAATTTTTTTTTTTTTTTTTTTTTAAATAAAATATTAATTTTATCAGAAAGCAACATAAATATTGCATGAACTGTGGCTTTGATATTATATATTCTAAAATTATCTTGAAACTTGCACATTTTAAGTGACAAATGTCATAGGTATGAGGACCGATAATCATACGCAAGTTAGTGTTGGAAGTTCCCCAAAAAATATCATCCATATAGACGAAATTTTTGTTGACTTACCTAAATCAATATTGGTTAATCCAATCATAAAACAAAAACTTAACACGAATTGCATAATAAATATTATCATAACACATATATATACGAAATTGAACTTTTTGGGACAGCGAAAAAACGTTATCAATCATATAGCATAGCATTACTATGAGTGGGAATAACGTTAAACTATGCATGATTCCCAAGTGCATGGAAAAAAAATTATTGTAATTTTAATAGCAGACGATCAACGATGATATTTTTATGACGAAATTAAAATAATACTTTACTTTATATCACCTTAACATCATGATTTTATCAATAAATAATAGTGGGATTAAAACATCTGAACTGACAAGACACATATTATTGTACAGGAGTTCTAGTTACAAGCTAGTACAAACTAAGCTAAATAAAGAGCTTGTAAACTGTAAGACAAGTAATAATTATAATTTATAATTTGTTTTTAATATTATGAAATTTATGATCAAATATATTAATTATGAGTTACCTTTGGGTTACATAACACAACTTAAATTATTATATTATGTTTGTTATTAATTATTTCGTTCATAGAATAAACAGTATTAGGTAAATTTGTTATTGAGTTAAAAAAAAAAAAAAAAACGATTTTGGTTATAATTAACTTTTGGTACCTGGTCCTTATAGTATTTATTTACATCCTAAATATACAATAAGTAGTGATATTGATTTAAACTTAGAAAGTTAGATGATTTGTATGATATCAATATAAGATAAACTATTCGATTAACATGAAATTTCGATCATCTACATAATAATCTTACTTTGTATTCAAATAATTATACTTTATACGTTTCTAATAGTAAGGTATATTTTTTATCTTCATTTTCAACATGCCGTGATATTTGCAACTCATTCACAAGGATTTAATCAACTAGCTTGGGTGTATAACAAACATTGTCGTTGGCTTCAGTTCTGTTTTCAAGGCGCCAAAACTTTCGGACAATGATACCAAGAGAACCTAATGAAGTGTATATTATTATACAACATCCAAAGGTTCAAAATATAACCACTATCAGCGATATTTAACACTCAGATCGCAATAACAATAATTTGCAGTGCGAAAATTCAACCTTAGAGGAAACGAAAAAAATAGAACTCGGTCCAATGGTTATTCACAAATTATTGTTTAGGTATGTAACTTCAATCTATATGAAAGTTTGTTTCCTGTTCCCTTATTCATTAACAAAACATCAAGTTATTTTCAGCGACAATAATTCATGGATTATAATTTTTTATCACTTATTTGTTAAATTCTCGCAAATCAATAATTTAACACTAACTAGATATACCTAGGTAATTTCAATTAATTAACATTTTCAAATAAACTTCAAAAAATTGCCGACGAATTTTAATATTTATTTTGAGTATTTTATATTTTTAAGCATAGTAGGTATATACTATGGCAACTATGGCAACAACAACAACAACAACAACAACAGCAACAATAATAATAATATGGTATTGGTATAAAATGGAAAATAATAACATTCTTATTTCTACTAAGAAACTCGGAGGAAATAAAATATAAACAGTAATTTTCTTCTTCTTAAATGTACGGTGTTTTATAAATAAAGAACAGAGTTAATTAACACAAGTTTTAAGTTTACACAGCAAACGATTTTAGTGTGTAGATATAAAATAAATGAGTGCACAGCACAAACACTTTGTCAAAACTGTAAACATTCGTAGTTAATTAACTTTCTGATAAATACAAAACTTTTAGATTTAAATATAATAATATATGACTGAAGGTAAGAATTAAGTTTAGGGTATATCACGATAATGATGGTGAGAAAGAAATGTAAATAATTAGTTTAATAATCTTGCATATGTGTTTAAAAAAATAAAAAAAATATTTATATTATATAAAGATTCGTTAAAAAATAAGGGAAGACGCGTATCCTAAGATAAATGAAGAGATAAAAAAAAAAAAAACAGTATTGAAATAAGTAACTTATTTTAAAGTAAAATATATTAAACATTTAAATAAAAATTATAACCAAACATAATTACAATGTATATCAATTTAACTGTACAACCTGAATGCTTTAAAATATACATATAGTATATATTTAACTCATTTATTTTTAGATGTTATTCTTTTATACCGTGTTGAAGTAAGACAACTGAAACATTATATCGTATTACATGGTACCTACAT
This sequence comes from Aphis craccivora, assembly GCA_009835225.1. Classification (NCBI taxonomy): domain Eukaryota; kingdom Metazoa; phylum Arthropoda; class Insecta; order Hemiptera; family Aphididae; genus Aphis; species Aphis craccivora. The sequence continues at coordinate 11,829 of VUJU01003140.1, read as the reverse complement.
ACAAAGTGATTCATTAAGGTGGTTTAGTATTTTGTGATGTTGAAACAAAAACTCCATTACCAAACCACAATATACAATACATGATTAATGAATCTTATCCACATTTTACCGGGTGTTCCATTTCATATTCACTATTCAGTTATTTTTTCACTAAATGTTTAAATATTTTGTTAATATTATAAACTATAATATTATTATTTTTTTTAAATAAATTTATTTTTATTATTTTTATTGTCATTAGAAAATGATTGAATTTGTTTTTCATTCAAATTAATTATATAGTTTATGTCATTTGGATAAATGAAAATGTACAAAATATGTAATAAAAACAATCTTTAAATAATATGCTTAAATTAAAAAGAACATTATTTCATTTATTATACGTAAAACTTTAATATTATACCGGGTGAATCACAAAGTATGCTCTACCTCATTTTCACTTTAATAGTTAAATAATTAATTTTAAATTTCTAATATTTAGAAATATTAAATATACCTACTCAAATACCGTATTATTAAATTTAAAATCTTGTATTAAGACATAACGGTGAGTATTTAGATCTATTCATGAAGAAAATATAAATTAAGTTTCCTAAATCATATAATTTAAACTTAAAAATAATCAATATTTTATTATTTTAACCTGGGTCATTAAATTATATATTAAAAATAATAACAATTAATTGCAGATTATTTTTTCTAAAATTAAACATCAACATAATATTATTTATATGGAGTTGAATTGCGTGTACCTAAGTAAACAATCCTTTAAAAGTCACTATGATATCGTATGCTATTATAAGTACTATATAATATTGTGATGTACATGATCAATGAACCAGTGGGTGTTTCTCTGAAGGAAAGTGGTAAAATGTGGCATATAGATCCTCCATCTAAATTGTGTTTATTATATTTAATTACATTGATAATTCGTGTAGTGAAGTGTGTTAAGACGCTTACTCTGTAAGTGAAAAATATTGTATGTATTTTACATTGATAATTGACAAATTTATCATTTGTATAACGTCTACGGCGAAATTGAAACAACTCAAAATATATAGTTTTGAGAAAAAGTGATTTAAAGTTATTATTTAGGATATTTTAAAGAATTATTTACGTATGCCTTTTAAACTTAAAACTTAAATATCTACTTACAAACATGCTTTACAATATGACTTATTTAAATATTATGATTTATGAAATACGTTCTTAAGCCTAAAAAGTTAGGCTTATGACCTTTTAAATTTTAAAATAAGTAAAATAAGTAGAACTGCTATTTTTTGAGTTGAGTGATACGAGTAAAACATTTTTATTAAAAAAAAAAACATGATTGAAACATTTCATATTACGGTTGTCATATCACAAATTATAAAATATAACGCCGCAATAACTCTAAATATTGTTGTATAGCGCTCACCATACCTATTACATACAAATTATTTATTTTTTATTAATTAGAAAAACATGTCATCAATTAAAGACAGGCTTGACTATTTACATCAAGGGATCCATTACAGATTAAATTAAAAACGTATAGTACAAGAAATTAAACATGACTTTGTTTCCCTGTTTGAAAATCGGCTAAAAAACAAACAATTCAATACCTACTCGGACATTTTTTTATAGTGTTAGGATGAAAAATGATATTGAATGTAGTATTTATGCAATAAATAGAACTAATTTATTATATTGAGTTGTCGTATTCTTGTTCTAGAAATGTAAAATAATTTTACATTAATTAAATTTTAAAACATTTTGTTGAGTAGTCGTTAAGTTGAGATATTAATCATTTGTAAAACTTGTTAAATTTTATTTTGACTCAGCTGACATTCAAACGGTTATTATATAATATAGTAGTCAAATCTGAAATTGAATCGTACATTTCACAATACACCAATTATTTTGAAATATTATTCATCGTAACTAGTGTTCACAAAAATTTCTGAAAGAAGATTTTCAAGTACTCTAAATACGTAAGCCTAATTATTAAAATACTAATGCCTAAGTTAGAATTATGAAGTAAATTGAAAAATGTGACTTTTTTATTTTTCTGGACTTTCTGTCAAATCGTAAGAACACTCTCAATTAGTTAATATTGTTAGACATCCAAAAATAAGCGGTTATTGAGTCAAAGAATTTTTTGGTTTCGTGAATAAAAAAACCAATTCCAATTTGTATAGTTTTATAAATATAAATTTTAAATGCCTTAAATATAAGCCATAATAATAAAAAAAAAAAAAAACATTTACATTTTATTTTTATTATGATAAGTTCTCAGATAAGGGATCAAAGACATATTATAGTATAAAATTGAAATCAAATTTTCTATTCTTTTCAATTAAAAATTCCCTAAAATGCCAGATAGTGAAAATAATTAGCTATTAAAATATCATTATATATTCAACTTAAATATTAAATAATATGCATTATAATTCGTCCAAAATTCTAAATGGTTTAATCAGTGATTATACAATTAAATAGGGATAAGAAAAAATTGTTACTGCTCTGTTGTATATCAGGTGTTGACGTGTCACTGTAATAGACTTAACTTAAATTTAATAATAATACATTGTATACAATAAACAATTATTTTGCAGACAGTTGTTGCCTACACAAAAAGTATATTTTAGATTCTGATTTGAGTAATGAATATATTGATTTTTAATCAATTTGTGTTTTTTTTCGATTATTAACATTAAAGGAGTTATCGATCTAGTTTTTACTCTTTTGTTTAAAGAGATCAATATTTTCAAAATTTAGATAAATTTCGTTTAATTTCTAACTTTAAACACATATATATTGTGCCTAAATATTTTAAACGTTTTTAAATAGTAGATGGACAAGTTATGAAGAATTACTTATTACATTTATAACATATTTTCACAGAGACAACTTTATTATTAGAATTTATAGAACAAATAAAATAAAATATCAATTTACAATATCTGTAAAAAAAAAAAAAAAAAAACAAAAACAAAAAGAATAAAAATATTTTCATTAATTTTAATTATTAATATTTATAAATAAATGATTATACAACTACCAGAAAAACAAAATTCATTCTTTAAAATATGATTTGTATTAAATGTCCTTAATTTTTATTTATTTTTCCGTTAAATTTGAAATCTATTGTAAATGTTGATCTCTTTGTAGTACAAACTAGACATATTTTTATTTTTTTTTTATTATAAAACTTCTCAAAATCGAAAAACAAAAATAAAATTATTAATGACTAAAATTATAAATTAGTCAGTTTTGAAATCAATATCTTTACTCAATCTGTAGAAAAATGAAATAGTAATAATATTGTAAAAATATATTTTTTTTTATTATTACTTTAAATAAATTGTAATTAGTAATAAGATTTTTGAATCATGTTATATTTACATAAAACTTTTAAATATTTTTTAGAACTTTTCTCGAATTTGAATCAATATTTATTATTTGTTTTGGTTTGTGATTGGAAAAAATTCAAAAGGTTTAGTTTGACCTAAAAAAACCAGTGTTTGTAACATTTCAAATGGTAATTATGTCTGAATTTATTGTTTGTTGTTTCAGATAATATAAGTGTTTCACGTCACAACGATAATATATTGTACTCGTGAATAATGTTGCAATAATAATAATTATAAAATTATTAAAATTACACATTAACATACATAGTTCCAATAAGAAGTTTATAAAATATTTAATAATAAATTTATTCGAATTCTGATTTGTATTTTGCGGTGATACAAAGTTTTGTTTTTTTTTTTTTAATCAACAGTCAAATTTGTAACTGTTAATTTTTAAAATGTTGAGGTTTATAGTTCTAAATTCGAACGATTAGTTTTTCAGTTATTAAAATATTTTTATATAAAGGATAACAGTCCTTAAAATTGGTTATACTCAAATATAAAATATGTTTTATATCAAATTTATTGTTTATAATATTTGGGCCGTTTTTTTTTAAATTATAAAATTTGTTAGATTTACAACGATAATTAACATTATCAACTTTCCATACCTTCCACATTATCTAAACCTAAATTACAATATTAACCTAATATAATTATTATACAATCAGTCAAAAACTATATTAGTTCGAATTTTTATTTTGATTTGTTCAGGGCAATTTTCTACTAAATATTCTATAGTAAAGGAGAATCCATATTTGATCAATAACAGTTTATAAGACATTTCTCAAAAAGTACGAAAAAATCTCAAGAATTTTAAAATTTCCTATAATTAGATTTCGAACAACTAGATTGTAGAAAAAAAAATGGATGAGCGTGCTTAGTGATTCACCTTGTACGGGTACACACGGGACATTCATGTACTGGTATTATGTGAATACGTCATGATTAATGCCGAATATCCCCATTCAGTCGTATTATTATAATAATTCGTTTGGGTTGGAGTGTGAAGACCGGGTGGCGATTGAAAACCTACTCCTAAGCTTCTATAGGTATTCCGGTATTTTATGCATATTTTACTGTTTAGAGGCGTACTATAGTTATAGCAAACACGAATTCAACGATCGACAATTTCTGAGAACGAGGAGCCCGTGTATAATATGATACCAGTGTTATTATCAATCGGGCCGCGCGTGCAATACTATGCGAGTAATAATATATCTCCATTGAACATCCCATACTTGACTGCTGTAGTAGCGATGTGATATTGTATTATTATCATCGTTACGGTCGAACGAAAATAATACAATAACGGTAATACAAAGTGTACTACGTGTAACATTACATGTATATATGTATAACAATAACACTGTACGGATAAAAAAAAAAAAAAAATTCAGTTTGCGCCGCCGCTGCTGTCCGTTCGGTGTAGGGAATACGAAAATATGGATCGGATATTCCAATGATGGTGGATGTTATACCGTTCGGGTTTTTGATGGTCGTGCGGTGGTGGTGCAGACAAACAGTGAGTGGGTGGTGTCGTTGTGGTGGGGGTGTGAGTATAAACGGCAGCGGCGGCGGTCCGTTTTGTTCTGCAGCGATAATACCCGTAATGATATGCCAAGTGTTTGCACGAAACGAAGAAATGGCGAACCGCTTCGTGGAACTACCGTCGAGGGTGCACTTACTTATAATACTTGCCCGGCGAAATGAGTCCGCAGCCCTCCTCTCGCAACCGATACCTCTGCCCCTACCGCTGCCAATGCTATACCATCGCCACCTCCGCCAACTCGCGAGTAGACGACTTTCACTCGCGGGAAAATCAAAATTTGTGTATATATATATATATATATATATATATATATAAATGCTCGTATATCTACAATTATATATACCAGAGCAGGGCTGCGACTCGGTACTTGAGTTTGTCCTGGCTCCTGGGTTTGCTGCCTTCGCCGCCACGCCGGTGTCGTTACTGCCTGTTCCTTATATAATAATATATAATATCATTTACACTGCAATGACGCCCGACCGCATTATACGAAATACCACCCCATCCGAGATCGATGTTTCGATACGAATTATATTATTATAATTACGAATTTTCCAGTAAATTACAAGCACACGTCCCAACACACTAAATCATAATAATATTGTAATGCCGTGTATACGTTTTATCGTTACGCGGACACCCCTCCCATCAAACGGCGCAAAATGGTTATTATAAGCGGTTGTGATGCGTATACTTTCAAATTTAATGCCTTGTGTAATAATATTATACACACCGGATTTCGACTTACTTTTGTTTATTATCCTGCGGTTACACAATATAAATTATAGTCATTCTATGTGCACACGTATACTTCTTACATTAATACGGGGCGCAAATACAAATGTACCGAATTCGAAAATATTAACGAACAATAATAGAGACAAGTTAAACTTGAGAAGAAAAAACAAAATCTTCGAGAAATAAATCACACTAATGATTCACTAGGTACGCTAGAACAACTTCCGTATTTGATAGGGGCATAATAACAAAATCTGTTTTTCTCCTTTATATTGAATAGGTTTATATAAAATACAATTTTTTTTTTTTTTTACAAAATCTCAAAATCCATTTAAATATTTTAAAATAAAAATAATTCCCTTTAGATTCATGTATTTGACTTATTATGCACTTTTAATATCGGTAGTACTAATGTTTTGTCCCAAAATCATTGGAGTAGTATTATTGGACGTTTCAGAAATATACCTACCGATTATTGCTAAAGCATATTAATATTAGACATTTTATATCAGATACTAGTCAACAAACTATTGTTATTGGTTTAATAAAAATACATTTTAATATTTTAGAGAAAGTTATATAAAAATAAGGTTCACAAATATTCCTAAGTTTAAATAAAATAAATTAAAGATAAACAATTCAAAATAAGAATTAATTAGGCACTAATACTATTATTGGTTATTGTTTTGGATGGTTCTCAATAAAGATTAAATATTCTACATAGAAGTTTTTTCTTATACTTCATTTACCATTTATCAGTCACATTGAAAAATTAAGTATTTCTAATTGAAAGATGATATAATTTCACTTTTGGTACGGTAATAATTGTATATTACAGAGTAATATTATTATTATCCAATAATAATATATGTATATTCATGTGAAATCTAAAAATACATAAATATCAATAATCAAGAATAGTCAATACTTTATTTAAAAAAAAAGTTCATACTCACTTTGTGCATTTATTACTATCTAAAAATAAAGATCCTATAAAATGTTATATAATAATATAATATACACCTATATTCAAAGATAAATTCATATTAAGTTTTTCCCCGAATACAATTTTGTCTATTGAAAGTATATAATATTATTTATTAAGCTTATTAATCTCATAGATATATACTTACACTAATAGCATTATATAATATAAATAATATATTATATTATTTTATGTCACGATTCGTAAGCATACACAGTATAGTATAAGATTTGAATTTAAGTTTGTAAAATTATCGTTTGGACTTATCAATTACTACTCAGTATTATAATTCAACCTAATTGTACGAATAATTCACCTCAATATTAATAAACTATATTTGAATAAGTTATTTTATATTTCACTATGAAGAAAAATGATTTTTAACCACCTACGTTCAAAAAACAGAACACTGCATCGCTGTATTTTATATTGTTATAATAAAATCTCCAATCAAAAAAAATAATAATAATAAAATAAACAAATCTGTTGCAGTTTATCTATGAAATTATATTAACACAAAATCACAATATTGAAAGTAAATCTTCTAATCTTCAAGTAATATAAATTTTACTGTGACAACGTTAAACATACACTTTCAAACAATAGAAACTCCGAAATGTTTTTAAAACGTATCATATAAGAATGTATAGTATACTATATTTTATATCACTGAAGCGAGGCTACTGTAAGTAGCTGTAAATTGACAATTATAATTCTTACAATTAAGGAATATGGTGAAATGAGCTAAAAATGTTTTTTTTTTTAAATAACAAAAGATCATTGGCTTAATAAACATTTTAAAAATTTGGAACTATATTACGCCTAATTACAAAAATATTTTTTTGTACCTATATATTTTCTGGGTTTGGGTTTGTATTGCCCACCACGCAAGTAATATAATATTGTATAGTCAAATAATATTATTATTCGACAGTGGATTCATAATAGTATATGAATAATTAAAATCATGCATTTTACTTATATTTTTTTATTTTATTGCAAAATGTTTTTTTTTTTTTTTTTTTAATGTTTATGTGAGCGTTATCCGCTCTTCATGTCTGTCTGTTTGTCATTACAATCCGTTACCATGGTTACCAATATCAATCGGTATTGATGAATCAGTTAATTATCTGTGCATATATTAATTTTATTTATTTATCATATAAAACATTTATTATTTTGATTTACTTAAATATAATATAATATATTATACGATACAGACTAGGTATGACGAAATATGTAAATACTACGTATGTTGCTATATAGAATTTATACAAGCTGAAACCTAAACATTTATTTGTATAACATTTTAATCTCATAATTCATAGTTAATACGGATGTTAGTAATATTATTAAGTACATAATATATTTGCTGTGATCATTTGATTCTTAAATAAAATTCAAGACTAATTAAAACAAAAAGCCCCAAGCCATTTACGTTTATTTACTCAAGATTTTCCACAAATGCATGTGACTTACAATACTACTGCCGATTTAAGTGAAATTAGCTGTTATAAAACTTATAATACGTATTATGCGAGCATCACTACTAAAAACCACGTGACTTAAACACGCCAAAGCCAGCTGATAACATCGTCTACAGTTATTCGCTTAGTAAATACAAGTTTTGCAACTGACAACCATACACAAAGATGGAGTGTGCAATAGTTAAGCAAATACAACGCAAAATATTTTAACATGTTGGACGTGGTGTACGCACTCGTTTACTTCACAGTCGTTTACTTAAGTCAGAATATTTTAACTGAACAACACGCCGCGCGACGTGTCTCTTAAAATAACATTAAGAAAATGTAAAATGTATAATGTATACCGTATAACATATGGGAATAGGATATGTGTACAAAACTTTGGTCAAACAATTATTACCCATAAATTATTAATGACGTGTACATAGTGCCTACCTATACCCATTATTATGCATACACTACCAAATTTACTTAACATTTATTCATTTCTTCCGTTTACATTTAAATTTAAATTTCATATTATATATTGTATTTAAAGCAATTTTTGTTATTGAAATTGCATGTTTAAATATAAAAAAAAAAATACACATCATTATAAAATTAGTAAACGAATCTTCAGTTAGAATCCATACAGGAATGAAAATCATAAATTTTACAATAAACCTAAAAACTTAAAAAATACTTTGCATTGCTTGAGTATGAATTATTTTAGTATTTAATAATTTTAATTTAAGTATTTTTGTTTATTTATTGTACTAATTGTATATTACATTATTAATTATGTAAATACATAAATATTTATTTATTTAACTTAAATCAATAATCAATAGCATACCTCATATTATGAGCTTTTACAATATTTTAAATATAGTAAAATAATAACATGATAGTCTTGGGAATTAGTATGAACATTGAACAATTATTATTTTTAATAAAAGTTAATGTACTGAAATACAACGATGAATAGACAGTGCAATCGTTGACCAACGTTGCATTACTTATATTTGTAATATTAAACTTAAATGATACAAACAATGAAATGGAAACGTCAAGTAGAAAAAACAGTATAAAAATTAACGAATTGAATATTACATAAAAATGCATTAACTTTTCAAGTATACCAACATAACATCATATTAAATATTATATTTAGAAAAACTGTAAACCAATACAGTCCATTACATTTTTTAACTATAAAATTTAATTTCTACAGTAATAGTTATTGCTTCTATTCATTTTTAAATTATAAAAGTAAATAAATAATTTTTAAGCTAAGACTAATTCACAAAAGGGAAATAAACCCATCACAAACTTTAAATAATTGGTCGTATTATCATGAAACATTTAATGTATAGGAACTATAATATTATAAAAGAAAAGAGTTTGTTTCCTAATCTCAGAAAAAAATATACATATGGGATGACTCACGTAAATAAATTTCATATTGACTAGCAAAATTCGAATATTTCGCTGTTTATAATATAATGTTTAAATTAGTTACAGAAATAAAATTATCCGCTTTGCTTTACTATAGAATTTATTTAATAAAAACTAATGTATTATTTGTTATTCTAATATTCAACACACTTTATTGTAAACACAAAAACTGTTTTACTGTCATTGACATAGTTTCAGAGATCTTTTTTAGATACATCAGGAATGATTAAAGAATAGTTAGAGCTATATTCAAAAATACACTAAATAACCAAAGTCTCTATCCAATCAATTACAGGCTAAGTTTCTATTTCAATGGAATTAGTTCACAAAGCGTGTTACACTAATTCTGATTTTCTCATGAATCGAGATATACTAAAATATCTAAAACCAAGTATTGGCACGTTTTGTTTTTAAATTAATTCCCTGGTGAAGCCGAGTCATACAGGTTAATAGAGACAATAATTAAATTCAAATAAACATTTATTTTAAATTTTGAGTGAAAAATAAGTTATGCACAATTTCTTATAAAAATACCACGGTATTATCCAATTTGATGAACTTACAGTCACAATCATTCATAAATCTATTATATAAATTATAATATATATAATGGTGCTAGAAGCTAGAGGACTGGAACAACGTTAATTTGTTATATACCGTCGTACATATATTTTAACGTTGTTTAAAAAATTTTAATTAGGATTAAACATATTCCTAAATGGGCACGATAATAAAACAAAATAATTATTAATTAAAAATTGTTATTTTAAAGGATGTTTAGTTCTAAAAAAAAATGTGGTACTATAGTTAGTGCATTTTATATTCATGTGATACCGAAGGATCACCAATCTCGGGCAAGTAAATGTGCTTGTATATACAGTTATTTAAAATTTAACTTCAATATACTTAATTTTTTAAACTGTCTATGTTTTTGGTTATTAATCTAATTTTGATGATGACAATGATGACAGTAAATCAAAATTAATTAGTTTTATTAATGTAATTAAAAAAAATGAATTCGTATTAACGTATGATGATTTAAATTTTGAATTTTTACGAAAGTGGTTAAAACTGTGAACATTTGCTACCTAATGATATTATAGTTGACGATGTATACTATTTAAACTCAACACGAAGATTGAGAATATAATAATATGGAATTATCTATAAGTTTACCTCATTCGAATTTTCACAAAAAAAAACCTAAGAACTTACTATATATATATATTTTTTTTTATATATAGATTCAAAATAAAATATTCTTTGAATTAAAGAAGGGTGATAGATTGATTCCAATTTATTATTCATAATATACATTATCGATTTATCATTTAATTCAAATTTAACACATCTATTAGATTGTTTTACTTAATAGCGAGACACACTCGACTACAACTACAATAGGTACTGCCTAATAGATAAATACCTAACTGACGTTAAAAAAAAAATAAAAACTATATTAACATTTTACAATATACCTTTTAAGAAATATGTGATAAAAAATTTACTTTTTAGATCATTTTACTAATTGTGTATTATTTAAATAGTTAATTTAGTGTATTATTTAAAGAGTTAGTTTTTAATTGTATTAAAATTAATTGTGTACGAATTATTCAGGCCAATGTATGAAGTCTAGAAGTTAATGTATTTTTTATTTGGTAATTGAATATATTTTGTTAATTTTAGATTCTGAACGGAGAAAAGAATGTATTGATTTTACAATGATGTATGTTTTTTTTTTTTTTTTTTTGTTTTTTTTGTGTCTGTGTACAGCATAACTAGTCGAAAAAATGCTCCAATTTCAAACTATGGGGGTGGTTTCCGATGTAAAAGTGAATATCCTTGGTGCATTATAAAGGTCAAAAGTTAACATTTTCCAACAGTTTTCAAAAAAATCGAGAAAAACAAAAAAAAAATGACGGAAAAACGGGAATTTTTACGCAAAACCAGTTTTCGACCAAATCGATTTTTTTATATGGTTGTAAATCAAAAACTAAACACTGTAAATACTGAAAATTTTCACCAAAGATTTATGTAAATATTATCTATATACAGTTAAATTTTTAAAAAATTTTGACTTTTTTTGAGTTATTTATAGACCACTAAAATTTTCGATTTTTTTGAGAAATTTTTTTAAAGTGTCGATTAAAAATTTTTGGATGACCAAAAAGTTTTGAAAATTTAATACAAGGTTCCTTATGAGTTGTTTTTATTTTAGCTAAAAAAAATTAAAAA
>VUJU01003139.1:0-28914 GCA_009835225.1 Aphis craccivora | reverse complement strand
AATCTTTCATTTTGTAATGTGTAGGAAAATAATGTTTTCTCAGAATTGAAAATCGGTATTTTATCGAGTAAAATGTTGAAACCGGGACAAATCGCTGTCCCGAAACTCTTTGTTGGGACACCGGGACACTTGGTTAAAAACCGGTAGTGTCCCGTCAAAACCGGGACGTATGGCAACCCTAACATATACTATCAATTAATATTAGTTATTATGCAATATTTTAAATTTATAATTAAAATACTTTGTATGTGTTTAATATTTCATAAAGGTAAGTTATAAATTATAGCTATTATAACTTATAATACATTATAGTTTTATCAACTCTATCTTCTCTATCCAATGAGCAGTGGCGCAACTAGCACTAAATCTTAGGGGGGGCTATTCTTGTTTATAGTCCCACCTCAAAACTAAACCAAAGGTAAAATATTTTTTTTGGGGGGGCTACAAGTAGTTTTGGGGGGGCTTAGCCCCCAAAGCCCCCCCCCTAGTTGCGCCTATGCCAATGAGCTTATTTATAATTTTAATAAATTTGTGTTATTTATTCAATATTAAGAGTTTTTTACGGTAGACTTTGAAAATTCAAACTAAACACGTCAAAATTATTTACTGTACTAATGATGCTATGAGTATAGTTTGTGTTATTTTAAGTTATTTATGTATTTTATTTGAAGTACTTGAGTTTTTTAGATAATTATTGGTTTATACTCTTAACATTTTAAATTCATGATCCGAATATTATACTCTGATATATTATACCTATTTAAGTTAATTACTTGTTATTGATCTAATATTTAAGTTAGGGTATTTAATACTCCCCTCGTTGTGGTATTAATCCACTGATTTTAAAGTAATTTTCCTTTATTTAATAACACTGTTCTACACATAATTAATATATTTTAATTTTCTAATTTATTTTTCATTTTTTTATGTATAATTTATTTGGAGAAACTTTGTGAAAAATAGTTATTGATTAATTAAAGCTGAGTTAATAATATTAATTCTGAAGTAGTTATTTAGAAAAACAGTTGCAACACTATAATTTTTAAATTCTTAATTTGTTAAAACTTAATTATTTATATTTTATTACTGTAATTTTCATAATTGATATATTATGAAATATAAAAAGTAAAACCTGTATATATTTATGTTGTTATCATATACATTTTGTAGTTTTTTGATATTACTGATATCATATTCGGTAAGCATTAAATTTGTTTGATCTGAAAGCACAACAACTTATTGGGCAGTTCTAAATAATGATTTTTATTAGCAAAATTTCAGGGTATTAAGTGAAGCATCGAAGCTGTTAAAAATCAATTATAAGTGTTTAAATTAAAAATGTCGATACAATTTCTATGATCTCAATTCAAAATATTTTGTAGTAAAAATTCAAAAAAATGTTCCATTTTATGTATAAGATTTAAAAATTGACAATAAGATTTCTAAACTTAACATACCCATTAAAATGACTCACTCAAAACTTACTTGTACAGCAAAGTGGCACCCATTAGCAAACTTAGATTCAGAACGAAGTGATTTTTTTTGTTTCTGTGTACAGCATAACTAGTCGAAATAATGCTTCAATTTCAAACTTTGAGGGTGGTTTCCAATAGAAAAGTGAATCATCTTGGTGCATTATAGAGGTAAAAAGTAAACATTTTCCAACAGTTTTAAAAAAAATCGATTTTTTTGTATGGTTGTTATTCAAAAACTAATCACTGTAAATACTTGGAATTTTCAACAAATGTTTAAGTTTGTGTTATCTATATACAGTTAAATTTTCAAAAATTTTTATTAATTTTTTTTGAGTTATTTATAAACCACTGAAATTTTCGAATTTTTTGAGAAATTTGTTTTGAAGTGTCGATAAAAAGCGTTTATGTTTAAAATTGTTATGAAATATGTCGAAAACGCGAAAGTTTGCAAGTAATTTTGAAGTTGAAAAATCATAAAATGTTTTGTGTTTATTTATAACTAAGGACTAAAAATACAACACTAAGTTTTCCATAAGTTTTTCTTCAAGTAGCTATAGAGAAAACTCGAAGCATTATTATGGGTAAAATTTTAAGTGCGTTTGAATTTTAAATTTTTAGGAAATAGTGTAACGATAACGATTTATCCTCAAATGATTTTAAAATAAATATTTGTTATTATTCAAAAAGTATAAGTCGTAGATACTTGAAAATTTTATCAATTATTTAGATTGGCGTTTTCTTTACATGATTTAATTTTCAAAATATTTTGACTTTTTTTGAGATATTTATAGACGACTGAAATTTTCAATTTTTCTGAAAATTGTTTTTTTAAGTGTCGATAAATTTTTTTTGACCCAATCAAAATACTTGAAAATTTAATACAAAGTTCCTCATAAATTATTCTTATAGTGATTAAAAAATTATAAGAATAAATAGGCACAATTTTTTTTTATTAGCATTTGAAGTTCAAATATTGACAAAAATTCGTCGAAACCATGAATATTTGCAAATTATTTTGTAATATAATTATAATATATTATAATATAGTTTATAAAAATGTTTGTATAAGTAGCTAAGAGTTTAAAATTCAATACGAGATTTTCCATAAGTTTAGCTTATAATAATTTTAAAAGAACTTAAATTTTGGTATATTGAGGCCATCAAACATAAACCACCTTTTCACCAACCTATCCTAGTCTGACAAATCATCTCCGTTCAGAATCGTTTTTCGTATACAATGACACCTATTATTGGATTCAAATTTAATACTCCTATAATATATAATAATGATCCATACGACACCTAATGTATATATAGCAGAGCGGTACCCACTTTTTTATTTTAAGTTTACGTAATGCTTCGCTGGATGCAGAACGATAAAAATTATGATTTATTGTAGTTATTAATAGTTATAGTTAGGTTAATATATAAGTTACAATTTAGGAAATTTGTTATTTAAAGTTCATACGTGCGTGAAATATGACGATAATTGATCATTGATCAATCGATTGCAGTTGACCATTGTCGCTAAATTGAACACAAGCTACGTCATGCACTTGAGCCGGATACGATTGAAGTTAAGTCAAGACGTCAAAAATATGAATTTTCATTAGTAACGTGTCTCAAATACACATTAATCACTTGACCAACATATTTCTGTGTCATTGTTTGAGAAAATGGTTTGACACTAATTTTACACTAATTGGTATTAATGTTGTAAGGGTTAAACTTATAATCATAGTAATTTAGTTCGATTTAATGATGAATTGCTATTTAGTATAGTATTATAAATGATAATAGGTATGTAATTTTCCCACTGAGATTTCTTAAGAATCGCTATCAAATAATAAACACAGTATAAAAGGTTGTTTAATTGCAATGATTAAAAAATATCAAGCCTATAATATGTGTATACATATATTAAAGTTTAATAATTATTATACATTATATGTATAGCCGTATAAGTATAACTAGAACTGTACATGATAATGGGCAAAGGGTATATTGATTATAGATTTATTTGGTTAGGTAAGTGAATTTAAATATTTATTATGATACGATATAAACTTTGTATACTAAAATAAATTTAATGGAATTTTTTAATCTAAATAAGTAAAAATAGAGTAAAACCAAAAATTTAAATATTTAATTTATATATCCATGGAAAAATGTGTATACGTCAGCCAACATCGCACTGACTGATAATTCAGACAATGTAACAGTATATTAATATCGGAAACCGTTATTATTGAATTATATTGCTTATAATATTTATAAAATGTTTCACGGTAGTTAGTAGTTACTAGATACCTATACGTTATTGGTTTGTTAAAATAATAAAATATGTCGGAACGACGTACATAGTAGATAGTTAATGTGTTAATTTATAACTCGGAGTATCGAGGCGTTGCACGTTGGCTGTGGACGATTTTAATGGTTTTATATTACTTAATTTTTTAGTAACGATGTGTCGATATTATTCAAAAAAATAATGTAACCTAAAACGATTTAGTATTTAAGGTATTTATTATTATTATTAAAAAAAAAAAAACACTTTTCCATATTGATAAATTGTGTACCTAAATATAGTGTTTGCAAGTAAGAAAAAAAAATTGTGATAGGAGGTTAGAGGTAACAAATAATTTTATTAGACATGTTCTATATGATTGTGTCTATAAAGAGCTCTTTCGTTTCTTTCTTCATAGTCCATCCTAATTCCTAATTGCATAATATATTCAATATTCATATTCACTACCTTTTATAATTGAATAAATAAATTATAATAATAAAACTACTTTTGCCTTATAAATATTTTAAAACTCAAAGTTGATAAATCAATTGTTATCATTTACCATTATGAGATGATATGATAATAACATTATAAATTTGATTTTAATATTAATTATGTATGTAACAACTCACACGATGCTATACCTAGATTCGGCGTGGAGTGTATATTGACGAGGCTGGTATGGGTCACCAATCGACAGTCGAGATTCGGGAATCGGAGCATGCGGGATTTTGTATATGAAAGAAAGAAATTGAAAAAAAAATGAACACATAGTTAGTGATTAATTTTGTAATATTTATTTGGTAATGGAAAAAGAATAAAATTTAATTTATGGCCAAAAAAAGCCACAGGGCATAAAAACTTTGCCGCAACTGAACATCACACCGAATGAAATATACATAAACATTTGCCATCATTAAACTATTTGCCAATGATGCCAATAAAAGCGAGACTCCGATGATCGCGGTTATCGGTGCATATAAAAAAATAAGTAATATAGAAATATAGGAATAATACTGATCGTAGTGAGTAGAAACAATAATCACCAATATATATAAATGTATGTATAAATTATAATAATGAGCCACCGGCAAAGGTGTTGATGTATATGTAAATAACAATACTAAAAATTACGTTATCATTTTCTGAGTGCCGTTGAGCTTCGTCTCCGAGACGCCCTCGGTGATTTTGGGTGCTTTTACTCGAACATGTTGTCCGCGTATAGAAGAAAAGAAAGTAAAGGAAAAATGGCCGTTGTCGGGCGGGTCACACATTGGACGGCGTAAGGGTTATGTAGGGTTATGATAACATATTTGGCCGATGTACTCTATATTATATGACGTTAATGAGGTGTTAATTAGCTCAATATCAGCCGGTCACATCCGAACCACGAGTACTAGGCAGATGTGACAGTGATGTGTGTGCACGGCGTTTATGTCGATTTCGGTGTTGTCTTCTAGCGGATGCAGAGGAGACCGCGGAACGGAGAGCGCTTTCGCATAATATTTTATAATACTTATAATAATGGAATTTCGATCGTTACGACTAACATTTTGAAATATTTGTGAAAATTGTTTGAACATAATGTGATGCTAGACTATACACCTGTATAGTATTATAGTATATTATCTACACGGTACTGGTACTGATACTTATATCAGTTTTATGTTTCATGTAAAATCATTAAGATATATTATTATAATAACTAATAACTTATTATCTATATATAGTACATACATTTTAATAACTCTGAAACTATTTGTTCGAATTTTGATGTTAATAAAATAATATTCACGTAGGTGGTAGGTACTTACATCAATATTTTAGAAAAATCTTTTGTTTAAAAATCTACTGCAGTCTGTAATAAAAATCAATTCTTATTAAGTTTGTAGACTACAAACAAAGTACAGTCAAAGTGAAAATGTTTTGTATGGAAAAAAATCCTATAATATTTATTTTGAAAATGTTGACTATATTTTTGATTACATAACTTTATAGTTTGGTTACAACTCTGATTTATTATATATGACAATAGTCAATAACAAATAGCGATTAACTATTAAGTATACAAAAGGATCGATTTTCTGCCAATGATTCACCCATGATTGATGAAGTATTTATAAAAATTGTAATTACGTCATATTACGAGTAAATAATTCTGAAACGGTTTCTATTGCTTATTTGTATATTGTATAAGTTAATTTTGAAGTAGAAAACATAATTTTGTATCAGGAATTTAGTGATTTGAAAATACCAAAGTAATTATAGTATAATATATGAATGAAAATCTATTCCGTGGTTTTAAATTACAAAAATAGTAAAAAAAATAATAATATATAAACAACAATATGATGGAAAATAACGATAACTATCTACTTATATAATTTTATAATATTGTAATTGATACTGCTTTATTGTTTTTAAATTCATGCTATTGCCAATTGTTTTAAATTTAACTTTGTGTATCCTTCATTCACTGTAATACAACTACATACACGTATACTAAATAAATACGTACATAAATACAAATTATACATTTATACATATATGTCATATACAAATTATACATATAAGCTGTATAATGTTGAGTGAAGTCTGCAAGTTACGACGATTATACGGGTTTTTTTTTTGTATCAAATAAATCATGGGTTTGCATTCGTTATTTTAGAATTACTAATCTTTGGAGATACAATGTTACATCATGTCGTTATATGGAAACAAATAAAATGCCGACAACTAGACAGGTATTGTATTCAGTTATTCATTGTAAAACTCCTGTGCAGTGAATATATGTGTCTTGGATCTCTTGTGTGCTATTTGACTTGGCAAAACGCAAACTGATATAATTGATGCATAACAATGTTTCCTCTGATATTTTTGCAAACAATATAAACGATATAATTCTGCAAAGTATACATTAAAATACTCGTATTAGCCGTATGCATTATATTATATATAGGTACAGCAATTCTGAGCAGTTTGTTTTCTTAACATTTGTACGTTTTTATACTGACAAGTCATATTAAATTATACGAATACAGCAGATAGGTACGTCGTCTGACGTCGAATAAACAATGTTTTGTACATATCACATTTATTTATATGCAATATAAAAATACCCACGTGCATACGTATAGGTTATCCCTATTTAAGTATTAGGGATGTATTAGAAGAGTATCTTTTTTAAAAATTTCCTACCATTAACAGTTCAACTGCAATTGTATAGTTGATTATTTTATTTTCCTTTGGCATATTATTTAGTTTGCACATACGAGGCGTAAATTATCTTATTTATTATGGTTTTAGGCTATCTTCTAATAAAACGGGTACATGTTTTAAGAGTGCTAAAAAAAAATAGTAATAATAATAATAAACAACAGAACGCGGATTATACCAAATGGTATATTGTAATACGTAACAATAATAATAATAATAATAATAATAGAATATGTAAATAATAGTTATTGTATATGCATTTTATTATAAAAATATGATGTAGACAGTCAGTGCTACATCGGCATTATTAGTTTTTGTGGTACAATTGTGACTTTTTTTTTTTTAATTATAACAATGAAACATCAAAGAGTGGTTTTCTAAAAGCAAAAATACTTTTTGTATTGACTGACAGCTGGCACAATCAATGAAATAATTAACAAAAAAAAAAAAAAATCGTTTGTGTGTACAATCGAATTCAATAATGTTTGTTTTCCCATCATGTGGTGAATTTAAAACGTCAATAGCGGCGTACGTTCGTATAAATATTATGTGCATATTATTGTTATCGGTCGATGAAAAACAATCGGATACTGATATCGGGGGCACCTGGTTTCACACAATGGGCGTGTGGCAATAAGGGAACTCTTCTTCTTCGTCTCCGTCTTCGCCAGACAATGGGCGTACGATATGACCAATATAAATAATAAATTACTATATCACATACCTATGCAGGTTCACGCACGCGGCATATGGATTTATTAATTCCACAAACGTCCCGCGCGTGCGTGTGTATACGACCAAATAAAAAGCGGCGGACTTTCAAGTTTCAGGTGAAAACAGATGTATATACCGATTATCGAGAGATTTAATCGAATGAGCGTCGTATACTCCCGCACCCGCACGACGACAAACACACACGCTGTACACACGCGATACGTGACACTAACGTAGGCTTAGGTCCGTATAATATTATGATAACTATATAATATAATATTATAATATGTAGTTTTCATATAGTTTTGTATAAAATAAATTCTCAAGTCTCCGGGTAGGTACCCTGTTTATTTATTAATTTCGTATATGGCTTAGAAAATATTACATTCAATTTATAGTTTAACATATTAAGTAATATAGTATAAAATAGGTATAAATATAAAATAAAAAAAGATAAAAATACAAATGAACCAATGTATAAAAATTGACTAAATGATAACAAATTAGATATCTAATATTATGTTGATTAGTATGTGTGATATGCACCTAACCTAACCTAACCTACAGACGCAGTGCAATGGCTGAATTCCCTGGACATACAAATCTAATAGGTGCCCTGTAATAATATAATAAAATATGTAACTTATTTTGACGTCACGACCTCTATAAAAAAATAAAAAAAAAAGTAGATAGAAAACTAGCTGTTTAATTATTGTATGCAATATTATAGGCGTACTTACGAGTATAATAAATGTATAAGGATGATATTTCGTTTTACGATATTTCACACTCGCGCAACTACAATAATACTTACGTATTATATCCAATAACGCCAATATGAACTACGACGGCACTTCGGGCGATCAATCATTTTTAGTGGTTTTCTTGTAAACCACGTTAATTTATACTATAATAATAATAATATTATATATTGCTACTATTATTGTTTCTACTGTACTAATAATATTACGCGCTTTTCCGCTCGCCCGTTTGTCGCTCCCGCTATAGTAGTAACATGTAGCGCTTTACAGACACAGTTATAGTTTATGTTCCAATATAACGACATTATGTCACGGTGACAAATCATAAATCATAATTCAACGATTTCAAATTTTCAGAAAACTTCCATTTTCTATTTATGAGACATCCTTTTGTAAATTTATCCAATCAATGCTGATGTAATGTTATAACTTATAATTTATAATAATACGTACATAGCATGTATATGACGAATCACCATCATAATGCTCATTTTCATTTTAGATTCTAGGCGGAGCGTTGAATGTATTGATTTTACGATGTCGTGTGTTTTTGTTTTTGATTTTTTTAATTTTTAGATTCTGAACGAAGTGATTAATGTATTGATTTTACAATGATGTGTGTGTTTTTTTGTTTTTGTGTCTGTATACAGCATAACTAGTCGAAATAATGCTCCAATTTCAAACTATGGGGGTAGTTTCCGATGTAAAAGTGAATATCCTTGGTGCATTATAGAGGTCAAAAGTAAACATTTTCCAACAGTTTTAAAAAAAAATCGATTTTTTTATATGGTTTTAATTCAAAAACTTATCACTGTAAATACTTGAAATTTTTTAAAATTTTTTTACTCTTTTTGTGTTATTTATAGACCACTGAAATTTTCGATTTATTTGAGAAATTTTTTTTGAAGTGTCGATAAAAAAATTTTGGATAACCAAAATATTTTGAAAATTTATTACAAGGTTCCTTATGAGTTTTTCTTATTGTAGCTAAAAAAAGTTAAAAATCGTTAGTCACAATTTTTTTTTATAAGCGTTTATAGTTCAAATTTTTACGAAATCTATCGAAAACGCGAAAATTTACAAGTCATTTTGAAGTTGAAAAATCATATAAATTTATGTGTTTATAACTAAGGATTAAAAATACAACACTAAGTTATCCATAAGTTTTAATTATGAATATTCGCAAATTATTTTGTAGGTATAATTCATAAAAATKTTTGTATAAGTAGCTAAGAGTTGAAAATTTAATACAAGATTTTTCATAAGTTTAGCTTACATTAATTATAAAAGAACTTAAATTTTGGTGTATTCAGGCCATTAAAAATTAAACCACCTTTTTCACTAACCACTGGAAATTATATCCTAGGCTGACAAATTATCTCCGTTCAGAATCTTTTTTCGTATACAATGATACCTATCATTGGATTCAAATTTAACACTCCTATAATAATGATCCATACGGCACCTCATGTACAGCAGAGCGATACCCACTTACAAACTTTTTTAATTTAATAATTAACTCATTTAAATGAGTAATCTAAAGTTATCAAGTATCTACGACTTATACTTTTTGAATAATAATAAATATTTAAAATCGTTTGAGGATAAATCGTTATCGTTACGCGATTTCGTAACATAAGGCAAAATGTTCATTAATATGAACATTTTTTCCTATAATGACAATTCGAGTTTTCTCTATAGTTATTTGAAGGAAAACTCATGAAAAACGCAGTGTTGAATTTTTTAACCTTAGATATAAGTATAAAAAATTTCATGGATTTTCAACTACAAAAATACTTGTAAATTTTCTCTTTAAACTTTAAATTGGCTAATAAAAAAATTGTGACTAACGATTTTTTTAACTACAATAAGAACGACTTATGGAAAACGTTGTATTAAATTTTCAAGTTTTTTTGTGCACCCAACATTTTTTATCGACACTTCAAAAAAAAAAGTTCTCAGAAAAATTGAAAATTTCAGTTGTCAATAAATAACTAAAAAAAGCCATAATATTTTGAACATTGAACTGTAAATAGATAATACTAGTATAAACATTTAGATATTTAGTGAAAATTTAAAGTATTTACAATGATTCGTTTTTGAGTTACAACCATATAAAAAAATCAATTTTGTTGAAAACTGCAGGTTTCGCGAAAAAATTCCCGTTTTTCCATCACTTTTTTTTGTTTAACATAACTATTTTGAAAACTACTGAAAAAAATGTTTACTATTGACCTCTTTATATTCACTTTTCCATCGGAAATCACCTTCGAAGTTTGAAATTGAAACATTATTTCGACAAGTTATCCTGTACATAGACACAAAAAAAAACACACACACACATCATTGTAAAATCTATAGGTAGGTACATTCATCATCACTTTGATTAAAATTTAAAACATATTATTTGCAACTAAAAAATCGTAATTTTTTTTAAGAATTAATAAAATAAAATAATAAGTATTAATTTAAAGTTAAAGAAAACGATAAAAATCAAAATAACGTTTAAAAACATTTTTTTCAACTAATTTATGTCGCTTAAAGGTATTTATCATTATGTAAAAGTATAAAAGTCTTACTAAAAATCAACTATGGCTGTACAATGTATTAATATTATATTTGATACATTTCACGTTCAGCGAGTATAATAATTAATAACATAATAATAATTTAAGTTAATCAATTGTTGGTTAATTATTAAATAAATCTACTTTGATGGAGTTAAAAAAGTTATTTATTTTTAAATTTAAATTTAAATACTTTATGTCTTATCGATACACTCGTATTAATATTTAAAATGAAAAACTATTTAACTGAGATATTGGTGTAATGTATACATGTATGTCAATAGGTATATGAAATTTGAGCTTTACGAGCACAATATACGTATCGCTGTACTATCTAACAGGTTTTATAAATTTTGTATAGAAAATAAAAAAATTAATAAATAATTGAAAAATATTGGACTATATGGTTTATAATATGTAAGTTTTTGGTTGTGAAATATACTGCAATCATGGTCGCTGTGTTATCCCATTCAGCCGCAAGCGTAGACATCGGTATATATTATATATTATATATGGGCAACTGTAAAGACTTGTTATTATAATTATTTTTTTTTATAAGGGGAATATGATTTTATGGGTCAAACAGGCACGCGTGGGAATCGTCCCCGATGGCCTAATACACCCACTGCGTCAAAATTTGTGTTCAAACAACAGACGAAAAGATTAGAACTTATCCATCATGCTGTTATTATAATGTTTTTTTAAATACAGAATATTGTTTATTAAAATATACGTAATGTTTATTTTAAAAAAGGTACGTTGATCGTTTTATTTCAGCTTCATTAGAATATTTTATACAGTGGACCGTAATAATTTTTAAGGACCGTTAAATTAAACAGAAAATCACGGTTATATTATTATCCTCATTATTATTGGTATATATGTATAATGAATATATGTATATTAGGTACATAATGTAAAAATATAGTGATTGATTGGCAGAGATACTAGAAACTACAACTTTTTAAAGTATAATTTGTCTATTTTATAATAGGTTGGAAATCTTATTTATCGGGTTTCACTGTTATTTATAGTCGCATATATATATATATATATATGTATAATGTATTTTATTTATAGGATCAAGCTGATCGTAAACGTATTTAATATTTTTGTAATTTAGAACTTAGCTTAATTTGAGTAATTATGTTTGTGCAATAGAACAATTGAATTGAGTCAATTCGATCATCCATGGGTTTTTAAAAAAAGTGATAAGTTATTTATTTGAGCTCGCCTGTCAGTCAGAATGGTCAGGCCCAGTTGGAGAAGTACTGTAATCATGTAGTGAACAATCAATAGATAATCTGAAATATGCACACTTCAGAAACTTGTGTTGGATTTATTCAAGTTGGTAGCTGTCTATCATGGTTGTTAGGCACTAAATTGCATCTTCGTACTCAAGTAATACAAAATGCGCACAAACGTACAAAAAAAGAACTTTTAAGGAACTAGAAAGCTTGAAATTCGTAGAGATACTGAGTTACGTAATATCCAAATCATTAACGGACATACCAACAGATTCAATAAGGATACCGCACATTTAGAAATTTAGAATAATTAAAATTAATAGAACAATTATGGGAATGAGAAAAAGGTCATAAAAATGCATTTGAGGGTACAGAGATTTGTCTCATAGGCTTCTGCTCAAGTGTTTATAGGAAGAAAAAACTTGAAGAAAAATACAATCCTGACGAGCAATGATTCAAAGGAACAGCAATATAACATCGGTAAACATAATTCGATTATAATTGGAAGTGTTAAAGACAATTTTAGCTCTGTTTACAAACAAAGAGAAGAGAACCAGTGACAAATGCCCACCTTGTGGGACATCTGACGTTATATTAATATTTTTAAAGGAGTTTTAATTGTTTTGGAAAGCACGTGGTCACGTGGATCCTTGGCAGTTATTTATGCATTTATGCACACAGCACACATAAACATTATACACATTGAACATTTAATACGCCTAAATAGTATATGTGTAGATTGTAGGTAATAAGTATACATTGAGCACGTATAGTTGTTGTATTAGTCCGGCCAGTGAAAAGAATATGCCGGCGGTTAGCGGTTCCCAATAATTGTTGTTGTTGGTCTTTCCGAATAAAAAATTAGTTTGCCGAATGCAATTGAAAAGATTGTTAGCGTAACTTCTTTTTTCTTATTCCTATTATATCAATGGATTTAATCGATTTTGCCGCCAACTTCAGCAGGGTGACGGAATCGCGTCAAGGAATTTGCAACGAGATGCAGCAAATTGTTGAAAAATAAATTAAGCACATCGCGCGGTGCTATGAAACAGGAATTTTGAACAAAATAACAATGGCGTGTTTTGGTGGACATCAGGAAATCATACATTAGTAGTTATAGTCAAACCAAATTGCACATTGCAAGACTGTTAGTGATTACATTAAGTAATGCTGAGGTAAGTGAGGTGACTTTTGCAAAACAAAAAACAAAACTAAAGTGAAATATACTACAGTGGGTTTGAAAATGCTTCTGAAAATCGATCTGTATGGTATGTAATCGATTTGTAAATTTGTAACTATAGGAAAATAATAAAATAGGCATAATTAAAAAAAAATTATTCATTTATTATATTATATTACCTAAGTATATATAATATTATACGTATATGCATAATATATTTTACATATTATAATGAATTGACATTCACAATACAAAATAAAAAAGACGTAAAATGTATTATGTTAGTTCAGTCTGATACACGATAATTTGAGCGTAACATATAATATATAAATAGATATAGATCATAATATGTATAATAAAAAGAGATATAAAATACTGTTAATATACGCTATGTATGTACAAAATGTATAGTGATGTTTGATTGGATATAAAATAAATAAGTACTTATAATTATATATATATATACTAAACTACGTCACGAGTCGCGATATTTACAAAATACAACATTCTGGCAAAATTATATACGTAACAAAAAAAAAAAAAAAAGAACACAAGTTAATTTTATTGAAATGGTCCAGTATAACTTGTTGAACACTTGTCTTGTTACGGCCGCGTGCGCACTCCAACTCCTGTATTTCAAAAAACACACACAAGGGTTAGTGGAAAAATATGTTTATTGTATTTCGGTCAATGACTTTAAAAAAAGCACTATTAGCTATTTAAACACATTATACTGATTCTTACTATACATCGCGACTGCAGAGAATAAACGTACACCAAACATAAAATTAAATCGTACCATTTTAATATCATGTATATAGTGTATACCATATTAAAATATTAATGCGTCAATACTCGTGTATATATAAATAGAATACAACACTGAAACACTTATTCTTGTTGTATTTAGATTTAATGGACAACACAGACCAATAATTTTTCAAAGTACTTTTGTTTTAATAAACCATGAGCATCGAATGTACACCTACTTACTCGTACTTTTGCGACCTGCAAACATACTATGTAGGTACCTATATTGAGATGTATAATTTGTAATGTGTCATCGCCGAGAGTAACCTTGCAAAACACGCGATGAACAGAGAAATAATAACTTAAAAAATAATTTAATAATATGGCCGCCGCGTACGAATATATTTATAATCATTATTAACGTGTAAAAACTGCATTATTGATAAAGTGCAAGCAAAACTACGATACCTAAACAAAGCAGGTAACTATTTCAAATTTATCCGTTTAAATATTTGTATACGAACACGTCGGAAAACGGTCAACAACGACGACACGTGCAAGTAATAGGTATTCCTATTTTCTACACATGTACTCTGTACAGTGTACACGAATACAAAATTATATAATATCATATATATGATACATAATATGTATCTATCTATAATTTACATATATGCTATTAACACAATTGTAGGTACAGAATACGATGTTTTTTCCTTAATTCTCAATTTTTCAAACCGGTAAATACAGCGTTGTACCGTTAGCGCACTAGGCGTGAAATATCAGTATACATCATTATAAAGTTCACGGAATAGTGACCCTCTCGCAACGACTATATGGTTATGCATATATACTATATATGCGCATGAACTATGTATGTATATAGAATTTAGTGGACAAGAAATAATAATTGAACACCACGCCGGCGGCGGCGTTAGGACAATAACATTATTCTTTATATAATCTTAATGCTCGCGTGTTTAAAAAAAAAAAAAACATGATAAAATACTTTTGGGAGTCTGTTTACCGCCTAAGAGAAAAACTATACGAGCTTAAGATCCGTAACGATATGAATATCATTATTTTTTTCCATTTAAAGGGTTTAAGATTCTATATATAAATATATAATTACATCGCGTCCGAGTTAAGCTTGCACGATACGTTGAGAACGTGTCCGACACAATCATACTACTATAATACAAATAGGTATACCTATAGTTGTTTAAAATGTGTAAGAAATATGATGTCAAAATTGATTGTGAATTTTGGTAACATATTCTATAATAATCGAAAAGTGTATGTGTTGAAAAGTATAAAACGTAGTCCATAACACTGATATGGATCTTACTGAATTTATTGATAAAAAATGTAAGAAAATTTGTCGAAAATTATTGTGGATTTGCATATAGGTCGTCGCTTTAGACTTTAGAGTTTAGACCTTTAATTTTATGTAATTGATATATGTTTTATAACTACTATTGTAGCTAACTGCTGTCTGGGAAAAATTAAATATTACCATATTTGGATTTACTTGGTTTAAACTTAATTAAATGTAAGCTACACATATTACATAATAATAATAATATTATTGTATAATACATATTAATTTGTGTTGTTTTGACTAAATATAAAATACAGGTCTAAAATGATATCCAATTATAATAACTATTTTATTTCCTGTAACCAATAAATAACCCAATATAAACAAAAAAATATTCTTTTTTTTATTAGCTAAAAAATCTTTATGTGAGCAAAATGCAACATTTTTGCAAAAAATGGCTTTCAGTTGTTTATCCTAGGGTATAGGACCTTACTTATTATGTAGTTATGTACCACATTTTAATATCATACACTTGGCCGCGAATCGCGTTTAAACATACAAACACTGTTTTTTTTTTTTTATTAATAGCGATAATATAATAGTATAGTTTATGTATTTATAACAGCATAATAAAAATAATAATAACGATGAGTAATGATGTATAATGTACAAATAATGGTCGTTTTTCGAGCGTACAGAAACGAAAATCGTTGGTATATTTACATAACCCCGGTTTGAAGCGGTCGAATGATTTTCTTTTTGAATGTCATACAGTGCTAAATCGAAATAATAACTGACCAAAGATATATATGGGGGAAAAATCAAGGCATAAATACCGAGATTGCCGACGTGTCGCGTCGCTTCTCATATACGGACATACGGTATGAATGGTATGATGGACTGCAGCAGAATACTTAACTCGCCGCTGACTAGCTAATACTTTCTGTACCTATACTATCAGATATCTATTATATATATATATATATATATATATTATCACGTAAATAATTTATAATGCTGCGAAATTGTCGTCGTATATCGCACACGACGTCGTCAAGACGTGTTAAACGTGTAAACGTTACGAATAACGATTCGTCATTGCAACGTCGACGGGTCATTCTGTATATTTAATGTCATAATATTAAATTATATTATAGATACAAAACGTTTAAACGTGTGGACTGTGGGTGGTGTATAAATGTATAATGCGTCGTGTAAGTACTTACAGCGCGTCTTTAAAACACGAAGCCTGCACACCCACGCATGACAATTTATGGATTTGATGGCGATGGTGAAAATGTTTTTTTTTTTTTTGAAAATTGTGTCTTTTGGATGAAAATAAAATATAATTATTATATTATACTATCATGGGTCACGATCTCGCTAAAAACATAGATATATGTAGTGTGCAATTACTGTTTTTTTTTTTAAATTGAAAAATACTTTCAATCTAAGTCTATGATTATAATATTTGAGTTATCTTACGGCCTGAGCTGGTCTTTGTAAAGTAGTTAGGCATACACAATACACACGATGATGTTATTGAGTGATGGAAGTTTGAGTGAATGTAATAATATTTACCAAAATATAAATAGTCCGTTCAGGCGAGTGAAAATAAATTTTACTTACACGAGTGATTTGCACTTCGATGTGCATTTATTTGTAAACTATATTCGTACTATTCTTCCATACTTGTCAAAACACTCAAAACAATATTTTTCAATTTTTGGTACAATTAATACTCGCCTGAACTGACCAAAATGTATAAAACTCGCAAAAAATAGAACACGTTGTTGGTTGATTCACTCAAACTATCTATGCCCCCCCTACATTATAATAGAAAACGTTTTGTACAACTCACGCAAAGCGATCGATTACTGAGGAGCGACGGGTGGTCGACGACAGTTGACGCTACAGGTATTAATCGTCGCCGCTACCGTAGTACGCCTTGATGATCTTGTGGTACTGCGGTACTGCCGCTGCCGAGTTCTTGTTGCTAACCACGTAGAATCCGTTGGGCTTGCCGTTGTTGACGAACGATTTTTTCACCGGTTTGCCAGCCGCCCGTGGCTTATAGTAGAGTGTGCGGCGCGGCAAGATCTTGGAACCGGCCGCCGACGGATGGTCAAAGTCGCCGGCTTGGGCGTACTGCAGATGGTGCATCTGCTGTTGCATCTGTTGCTGTTGGTGTTGCATCACGACCAAGTCGTTGACGCCTTTGTAACGGCCGCCGCTCAGCGCGTGCTTGATGGTCGGCAGGTTCCAGTGGTACACCTTGGCCGGTTTGCCGTTGGACACGAACCCCACGGGAACCGTGTTCATGCTCTTGTAGGGCGTCTGCTGATGCGGCTGTCCCAGCCTCTGGCGAACGGCCGAACCGTCGTCGTAAAAGTGCGAGTGCGGCGGCAATTTGACGATGAACATTTGCGAGTCCGAACCGCCTTTGCCGTCCACCGCGTACTTGCTCCTCGATTGGCTGGCCAATCGTTTCCGGTGATGGTTGGCAACGCCATTGTCGGCAGTACCGCCACTGGTCCTCACTCTCTTCATGCCCAACTTGTTCAACAGTTTGGCGTTGTGCTGTTTGTTCGAAGACTGCTTGGTCGACGTCTTGGCCGGAGCCGCTGCCGGTTCCGGCGTGCTCGCCGCCGACTCGTCCGCCGCGTACATCACCGGAAACCGTTGGCTGTCGTAGTCGTTGGCCGTTTCCGCCCCGCGACCGTCGACGTCGTTGCCATTTTCATCAGCCGTCGACTTTACGCCGCCGCGGTCTTCCTTTTGCTTCTTAGCAGCCGCCGGTACGACCCCGAAAGCAGCTACCATCGCCGCGGCCACCGCAAACACCAAAACGATTTTACGCATCTCGTGGTTTCCCTGCGCACTTCTGAAAAATATAAACACACACAATATGTTAGTCATGACTCATGATATACAATTGTTGTCATATAATATACTTAGAGTAATAGCTCTTACTGAATACGATATTTTATTTTTTATATTTCTATAATAAACTATAATTAATGTATGCATTTATTACTGCAGTACCTATATACATTATAATACTGAATTTATTTATATTCTAAATGGTTAATGATTACTTTATGCCGTGCCATTGATAAAATTTTGAATACACGATTTTATGACCCTAATTACAGCGTTGACACTTTGACAGTATATCATATAATATAAAAATCATTTTTATTTGAATTAAGTATTAGTCGATTTCGTTGTTGTGTTACAACTTGCAAGACGCAGATGAATCGCAGGAGAGGCCAAGATAGTGGGATAGGCGTTTAATAGGACACTGAAAAAAGAGCATAATGACAGAAAGACGGGACGATTGTACGGAATACTTAAGCGATACTGCAGCCCAGTGGTATGTTGAGTGCAGCGAAGGGTGAAGGTGTCGAAATAAATATGCGCCTTCCAAGTATATTAAATGATATTTTAATAATATAGATTACAGAATATTTCATATAAACCCGTATTTACAGATAAAACGGTATTTTCACGATCAAATTAAAAAAAGAGGGTTTTCATATTTTTGTTACATTCATATCGTACCTATATTCGGTATATTGCAAGATTTTCGCCCCCCCAACCTTTCAGAACAAAACTTTCCTATCGGAAATTTGTCGTTAATTCCGACAATATCCGTCTAATTTTGTATATTATGTATACCATAATATATATACATAAATATATTATTATATACGTCAAAATTATAAATTGTAATTTTATTTGTGGATAAAAATTCAACACGTACTGCACACGTATAATATTATATAATAATACATTCCCGCACTGACAACGTGATCGAGGAGGACACCTCGACACCCGGCCACCGGGCCAACAAACTAATAATTATAATAATTTACTTGCGTTTATTTTGTACTTTTTCATTCGTCGCACACTTTGCGGTCATATAATAATTATTGTTATAAATTATGATGGAACCCGTGTCAGTTGTACCGCTCGTAATAATAATAATATATAGATCTGCATTCGTTTCGAACGAGAAAAAAACGTTGTTTTTCAATCTCATAATATATTATACACGATTCGTACACCGTAGGTATAGCGAGTTTAGAGAAGGACGTAAAAATCTGTTTTTACTACACATCACCGCCCACGCTTTACATATTATATAATATATATATATGTGTGTGCCATCTACGTCTTATTGCTATACGCAACAATTCAATTACAACCGTTATATACACGTCACGACAAATTCTCGAGTTCATATTTTTCAACATAATATTATGACACGTGTGGAGTGCGGACGGTAATAAGCTAGCGTTTGTCATGCGTTCGTGGTAGTTATATTGTAGTAAATTATGCAGTTTGCAATTTTTTGCACTCATGTCTCGTGATTATCTTTATGTTATAAGCTCATAACCCTCCTCCCATTACCTAAAATCGCACCCGACAGGATTCCGATTTTGAACAAAAATACAACTGCTGTGGGATATAGAGTTACTCTTGAATACGCAATATTAAACAGATTACAATATGCGTTTTTATTTTTTTTTCAAATACTTCTCTAGAATCTCATTGAACTCATCCTCGTTCAACACATTTCTTTGTAATGTATGTATGTAGTATTTGCTATGCATGGTGTTTGGTGTCGAGTTCAAAAAAACTGAATAAATGTTTTCGTAATGCTGCAGTGTCCGGCTCACTTCCTAATTTATAGATATTTACGCCAATATAATACAATAAGTGTTGTCCCTCGCCTAAGTCATAATGAAATAAACATGCTTTGTCTTGTAGATCTCTGCATGGTCCATGGTCGTAATTCAACGTCCAGGATAATATGAGAAGAAAAATCATGAACTACCTTCTTTAACTATGGTCGCAATATCCCATAAACAATTTTAACTTATAAGAATTGTGTGAGTTGATGTCTGGAAAGTTATAAATATATATTTACATTTTATAAATCAATTATACTCTTTTTTTAAATTCATATTGCAATTATTGCAATAGTGGAAACAGTCTGACGTTCTGCTTGTTTATTTTGTATACACAATAAAATTAGTCTTCGGAAGGTTTCCGGGAATAAATTATAAAAAAAGCTTAATTAATTTACCGTTATAATGAGCGTCACAATGTATTTAGTATTGTGTTGGTAATAATATTATTCCTATGATAGTATTACCTACTTATTCATATTTCATATTAGTTTTATACGTAATTTAGTTATATTGTTGTGTTCTAATATAGGTATTTATCGTTAATGTACATCTGTAATAGAAAAACATATATCATGTCGTAAAAACCAAAATAACGACATAGTAACTGTATGATCGTCGTGTATTTTTCAACGCATAAAATAATATAAAGATATATATTATATTGTACGCTTTACATAACATCTTACACATTATTTGATGTTGGAATACGTCTCAGTATATAATTTTAACGAGCGGAGGAAGCAATGACCGGCGCCTGACGGACATTAATAGTTATGAATCATAATATCGTTAAAAATGGAAAATCACTTAGATTACAATTAACCGATATTGTACATTATCAGAGTTATTATAATCGTTTTATAATAATAATAACATATATTAGTCGTCTGGCCGGACTACTGTCTTAATGGAAAAAACCCACGATGCTGAAGTCAGCAGATACCCCTCGGGTGTTATAAGTATAAAGCCGTAATTTTATTAGGTACAATTAGAATCGATATTATAGATTTATCTAATATATTTAGAATATTTATAAATACATATATATATATCAATACTGAATACATATAATTACAACGAAAGGATGGTATTTACTATTTTATAGTAAAGAAGAAAAAACCGGTCTTGAGTGAATCAGTCGACCACCCAACTCCTACAAACAGTAATTCGGTATTTATCATCCTTATTATTATTTGATTTAAAACACAGTCACGCCTACTAGCCTGCGTACGTGGTTCGCAGAACATATTTTAATGAGGTAAAAAGAATAATACGATATAGAAATTATTATTTTTACTCTAAGTATAAATACGCACAGTCATTCAGTGAAAAAAACCATTATAACAACATTATTACACTTGTGTCTTAACACGGTAAAGAATGCATGGTATATAAAAAAGCGCAGGTACACGTAATAATAATAATAACAACGACAATCATAGCATATGGAGAATTGTAGTGTAAAGCGTAGGTACACCTTGTAGCCGGTAACACCGGTCGAACTCGAACTCGGTCAAGATCGAAAACTCGAAGTCTAGAATAATATAAATTAGTACAAATTATTATGTCGCTCTCATAATGATGTAATGTTATGAATATTGTTATAGGAGCGACGATGGCCGGTGAACTATGATTTAAACATAACCTATCATATATCGAAGTCAGGGCCAACAGTATTTAATAAGATAATTTTTTAAATGTAGAATGATAATATTTATTTTTAACAGAGGAAATTGTTTTGGTTCAACTTTGGTTTAAGCGTAGCACTGTATTTTTTTTTTTTAAGGAAATATTAAATCAGACCCCGCTTAAGCACAGTAAGATTTAAGGAGACCAAGTCCCCTTGTGTCTTACTACTTTAATCCCTCCTTGCAGTAGTCGTACCTACTCGTACATCTGTATGGTGTACAATTCACAACCCAAATTATTTTGTGCATCTTGTGGTTATGTGATTATGTACATAATTTGATTGTGAATCTACTACTTTTCTTTAGTCCCGATACATAAAAAAAAAATATAAATAATCTACTGTCGCAATAGTAAAAAAAAAGTTTTTTTTTTATTAAACGATTGAATGATAAACTATTATTATTACTATTATCATCATCATTAAATTACTCGTCGTCTGCGCGTACGTGCAGGTGCACATAAATTGACATACAAATAACCACCAATCAATTTGAAATGTTAAACGCGGTATAAGTATAGTATTGGTTAGTACTTCGTCGATCTTTCGCTTATATTCACGTATAATATTGAAATTATAATTTCACACACATATAGATACTCATGTAATAAACATATTATAAGAATATATATAATATGTGAATATTATGGCAGTTTTAGGAAAACCTAACCTAACGCTTATAGAAGTTAATAATCTATACATAGGTACGAGTTACCGTTTGGGCTTAGATGATGAAAACTGTATATACAGGTATAGATGCCATTTCAGTTATTACATTTAAATTACTTTAATTAGACACTTTCGTTTTGTTCGTGAGCTTCTTATCAATTACAACTATGGTAGTGACGTTATGTTTTTATATTTATATATTATATACCAAGCAATTTTTAAACGCTCTGTCCCAATATACTTAATAAAATGTTTTCTATTTGTTCTGTTATACCGTATAATTGCTTTAATTTGTTTAAATAGGTCTGTAGGTGTAACTGGTGTAAGTATAAGGCCAATTAGATATGGTTAAAATAGAGACGTCAATATACGAGTATAGATGTTCTGCGGTAGGTACCTAAAATTAGTGCCATTGATACAACCACGAATCTAGAAAATGTTGATACCGTGCACCATGTAGGTTATGCAGGTAACTTTCCGGACACGTTGGCGATATTTTGAGCTTGAAGGTCTACTATAGCGAGATTTATAGTAAAATTTCAGTGCGATAATATGCTGACGAAATGACTTATCGTCTCAATTAACAACAGTGACAGGTTCTTTTATAATAATTAATGAACGTATGGAATACTTCACCGGAGGCCACTATAACTATCGTTTAATTTTTAAATATTACGTTGTGCGTATACATATAATATATTAAATAAATATCGTACAAAGCGTATTATCGCTATTATCAGAGTGTGTTGACTTTTCAATCACTGGTATAT
The DNA here is from genome assembly GCA_009835225.1 of Aphis craccivora. Taxonomy (NCBI): domain Eukaryota; kingdom Metazoa; phylum Arthropoda; class Insecta; order Hemiptera; family Aphididae; genus Aphis; species Aphis craccivora. The sequence continues at coordinate 5,567 of VUJU01003139.1, read as the reverse complement.
TGCACAATAATAAATGTATATTATATAGTTTTAGTATGAACATTAATGTCGGTCTTCCACAGTGTTCGACGTACATGCATAAGTATATATAATATATCTATCGTGTGCACGACGTCGAGACGCATATATATTATCGCGTGCATATGTAGACATCGCACGGGTATAATAATATTTTTATATTAATGATGATAATGCGTATTAGATGTATCGATGGTCTGAGTGAAAAAAAAAAAAATGCGTATTATTTTATGCCGCACAACACTGAGCCCGCGAGGTGGTAATAAAACTGGCTCGCGCCTCATTCACACGGTGGAAAGCGTATATTATGTACAGTGTACACGTACGTCTAATAATACGATTATTATTAATGATAATAATTGAAGAGTGAAAATGACAAGCGTCGAAAAAAAGAAAATAAAAACAGCGAGATCTCGACTGTACACGCGTATAATGTATATAATATGATGTTACAAACCCATATATGGATAATATACGAGCGAAAAGAAAATTATTATTATACAATACACACACATACACACACATAATCATGTATACGCCGTACATAAATATATAATATTATATATGTGTCATTAACACAATATCACCTGGAAGACGTGTGTCGATTGCCGACATACTGACAATGACATCGGTGAAAAACTGCAGTTTATTACACGGAAGCGGGAGGGTGACGTTGTGGCATGGCGTGTTTCACTTTTAACGAGAAGAATGAAAGTCACGGCCATATTTCGAACGTGCGCGATTTGGGCGCTGCCGAAGACGTACGCAGACAAGTAGACAACACGCGGTAAAGTAATTTGTCGATTACACACTTACGGGTACTGAAAAACGCGTAGGTATTCTTACTGCAGTGGATATAGGTTGGTAAATTATCAAAAGGTTACCATAAGATTATAAGATTATAGCATTATACTTTCTACATACATTCGCAAAATACGTACTTTACGAGTAAGGAGTAATTGAAGTGAAATACAGTGAAACTTCCATATAACAAAGTCTCATGGTGAACAAAAATTCGTATTATAGAGGAATTCGTTAAATAGATTTAACGCATGATTAACAATGAAGGTCACGGTCCTCAAAAGTAATTCGTTAAACAGAAAATTTCGTTAAATGGAAGTTCGTTGTATGAAAGTTTCACTGTAATACTAGGTACATAATATTATTTATTTAAAGACGATATGCGTTCGTTCAGTGCCAATAGTGTTATTATACAATGGTTTGTTTTATTTTTATTATTTCATTAGTTTATAATATGAAACTATGATAAAACTATTATATAGTTGATAACTCTAAAATATTATGTATAGGTAAATTTAACAAAAACATGATATACGTCTATGACATTATAATGAAATGTAAAATATAATCATACCATTCATACCTAACCTATAGTTAGATTATGCAGTTGACGCCGCTTATAAAACTCACTGGTAAAGTATAAGTTTCAGTTGCTTGTTAGACTCATAAGTCATAAGTCATAATCATCTGGAACGGTCAGAACGTATCCAAAAACATAAAACAATTCGGCTATAACATTCAAATGTTGTAAACAAAAATTGTAGAAAATAAACAGTTTTGATTAAAACTTAGAAATAAATTGGTTGGATTTGAAAAGTTACATATTTTTGTTAATTATTACTGGTTTTGATTCACGCTTTATAATGTGTGTATGTTCCTATAGATAACAAATTTTATGACACATCATATTTATCGCAATCATTGGTATTGTGGTATAAAAAGTCACTATGGCACACAATACAAAACAAACCAAAACTACATTTTTTTTTTTCATAAATAATAAGTATAAACTTATACTAAAGTATAATTAAGGGTTAATTAGAGAAGTGAGCTCAGACAGGAATTTTTATAAATAAGTATCGTTGATAGCATTATTATTGTAATAAAATTTGATAATATCGAAGTACGAAGTAATTGGTTTGGACTGAGTAAATCGTAAATGGATTATTGGAAGGGACTCCGCAACCAATATACGATGATTATTTTCGTAGTCGCGCACTTCGATAATTTGTTTCTCGTTATTCGTGTTAATTTTATTTTTACGTTTACAGATTTTTAGCTCCAAACATGGACGATGACTACTACTTGAATTGATAAAATTGATAAATTGTACATTCAATTATGGAAATATGTATAAGTAACACACACACACATTAATCTCGCATCACACGTTTTACTGTCTTAAACGACGGACGCGTTAAGTATGCTGCACTTTTATTATACTAAACGTAGTTTGCTGCTGCCCACAAATGTTTATGTATTTATATTTTTATATGTTTTAATGAAGAAGAGTGGGTTTTTTGTGTACGTACCAACTCTACACATGTTTACATCTCATATGTTGGTGTTCGCGTGTCTACATAATAATAGTCGCATATTATATAGGTACGCGATAATAAAAACGTAGGCATGCGAAGTGCTGCCACTCAGTCATTGTACCTATTTAATATTATATGACGATGAAAAAAGTACTGCAGCTTCTTCGGTCGTTTTACATCTTACGGGGACTCTATATACAATTTATTTTGTAATAATAATACAACGTTCGTGATTATATTATCGACTTGATACTTATACAGACTACAACTACATATTCATGGGCCATTTTTAAAGACGTTAAATAGTTTGATTCCTTTATTAACTACCAATCATTAATTAATTTAACAAGTAGGTATAATACAAACGTTGTCGCCACGACCAAGACAGTGATTTATCGAATTGTGACGAATGCAATATCATACTTGATACAAAACTATATTATTAAAATAATTGTGTAGTGGCGGTAACACGATATCATGTAACGGCGTCCTTTATTTTATGGTAAGCGTTTTAAATTTAAATATACACGGAATCTCGAATGTAGTTTAATATATGTGGTAGGTATATATATATTGATATCCAAAAGCGGTAGAGTTGAATTATATTATTAAGGTTAATAATAAAAGGAATTTGAATCAGATTAGGAAAATTCAAAATTATTATTTCCATCAAAAACATTATACTAAACGTGAAATGATAATTATACGGTAGATTTAATATTTTAGACGTAATGGTGTAGACGGTGCAGCTTACACACACACGCGCACACACACACACACACACATGCACACACGACTTGTTGCCGATTGCCATAATAAACGTTACCGGTGGTTGATATAAATGGTATATGTATTATGTATACACAATATAATATTATAATCAATATAATCATTAAATTGATGTATCACGATGATGCGTATAATAATGGAAATTATTTCGCAAGGTTAACTATGACTTTGAGGAAATTGTATGTAAAATCGTAAATGGAGATTTCGTGTTATTTATTCGTGAGATTATACATCCGCAGCGTACCTAGGTATATACGTACCACAGAGAACGACAAAATGTCAAATGACGTGTGCTCGGACGCATCACGGTTCGTTGCAGGCGAAACGGTTAAACACGGTCACGGGTTTGACGTGTCTAATGTTCATAAAAAAAAAAAAAAAAAGGCGACCTAAAAGGGTCGTTAGCAGCAGTGTGCTCAAAGCGTAAAAGACTCCACCGCTTCCCTTATATCGCGTATTCGCGTGCCTTTTCCCGATCGGTCTGCCGCCACCGCCACCGATGGATTTGTCGTAAAATCAACGTTTAACCTACACTTCTAGGTATGTATACTCGCTGAGCGATGTGTTACGTGCGACAATTCTGATTTATCGACGATAATACAAAACGCGCGCATTACACAATATATATTATTACATTATGATAATAATAATGATACGGCCGCGCTCGCGTTACCGTTACCGGACAAAAACGGATTCTTTTGCGTTGACCTTGTAAGGGGAAACCAGGTGTTTGGTGCGTCTGCTCTATACCAGAACTAGACGTACCTACAATAATAATAATAATAATAAATAGTAATAACAATAATAGGAACACACGGGGCAGGTAGACGACGCGGCGGCGGCAGGTACGACCCGCCCGTTAGACCGCGTATCCGATCGCGAGTCGCGCGCGCAATACGTCAACGTCGCGTCAAGAATTCCGAAACGGTGTGCGCGGTCGTCGATTGTCACGCGTCTCTCTTCCGACCGGGACGTTTATATTGCGCGTATTAACCGAGCGACCGCGGTCGTCCGCCCGGAACGGTATACGCGGTCACACGATACCTATATAATAATAATAATAATAATATATGCGACGTACACGCGCGTAATAAACTATGCCTATAGGTATGCGCTTAATGCGTGTTATGTGTGCTGATCTATCTGCAACAATAATATGTGTTCGATATAAACAATAATGATGATGATAATAATAATAATGTATTATTACGGCACGCACTGTAGCTGGTGCAGTCGTCGTCGGTCGCGATTCGCAAAATACCTACATAATACGAGAGCAGTACATATAATAATAATAATAACGCAATAATAAAAAAAACGCGTGAAATAACTTGACGACGTCGGGATATCGTAGTATTGGATTATTATTATTGCAGTTGTACGCCGAGATGGGAAATGCGTCTCGCGCGATTATCGGTCCGGTGTAGCGCGCGGCGGCGGAGGCATCGTTCGCGCGACTCCGACGCGGTCGTTTGCCGCATTTGTACAAAAACCGCTATGGAAATCGGAGACGTAGGGGCACGCGTATATAATATAATATAATAATATATTATTATATTGTACGGAGAACTCGTCGCCGAATCGATTGTTGTTTCCCGGCCGACCGACATATCATTATTGTCGTCCGACGTCCGCAGTCGCGGCCATTTATATATATTATACGTTATTGTCGGACCGACGTCGAAGAGGAAGAGACTCGAAGACCGAAATGTAAACGCGCGTCACGTCCCGCGACGGCCGCCGGAAATGTATATTATTGTTTTGCCGCAGACATTATAATATTATCGTGTGTTATACGTGTATAGTATAATGTATGTGTATTGAAATATTTTGTATTCTCGAACGGGATAAGTCGGGATGATCGGTCGCTTGAAAAACGGTAGGTAGGTATATTGTTATAAGTGGAAAAAACCGCCTAGGCGTGTGGCCATTGTAAGTGACGTTGTACGTTGTTCCGCGAACTTTTCATTGTAACGTCATGCGGTAGACATTTCAAAAGTCTTCTACTCGGGGCTAGACCAAGGACGTCATTCGTGGGATGTAAGGATACTGCAGCAGTGGCGCGATTTGCAGTGCGTGTTATATTGAACTCCCCGTCAGCCATAAATATTTGAGATTTATTTAGTATATAGGCATATGCTTTAGACATCCAACAACTGCGATCAGTGAGTGAGTGGTATTTGGATTTTATATTTATAGATATATAATTTATATAATAAAAAAAATCCGGATTACACTTCTGCCAAGATATTGTGTCTTTGCAATTTGTTTATATTAAGTTATGATGATATTTTAAAACTTTACAAGATCCAGTGATAATTTCCAAATTTCAATTCATCGACTATTATTATAGATATTTCAAAACACAAATACCTATACAATTATTTTACTCTGTATTTATGTCCTTTAATAAATATAATA
>VUJU01003138.1:0-28917 GCA_009835225.1 Aphis craccivora | reverse complement strand
GAAAATTCATAAAATGTGTTGTGTATATAACTAAGGATTAAAAATACAACACTAAGGTTTCCATAAGATTAGCATTTGAAGTTCAAATATTGACGAAAGTTCGTCAAGACCATGAATATTTGCAAATTATTTTGGAGTTGAAAATTCATTAAATTGTTTGTTATTATAATATGTAAGGTTAAAAAATTAAACAATAAGTTTTCCTTCAAAAAGCTTCCTTCAAAATAGAATATATGACAATTTTTAAATATAATATATCCTAGACTGACAAATCATCTCCGTTCAGAATCGTTTTTCGTATACAATGATACCTATCATTGCATTCAAATTTAACCTACCCTAGTCCGAGGTCCACCCAACCCCCTAATGTACAGCAGAGCGGTACTCACTTGCCCGCTTTTTTTTTTATACATATATTTTAAGATTACAGCTTGAAAAAATTGGATATTTAAATGAAAAATAACAACCTCAATTATTATTTTGTAAAGTAGGTACCTAGTTAGAAAATATTATTTATATATAGGGACATTTTACCATTATTATATTATACTCGTTTACTCAGTGGCGTATTTAGGGGGGCATGGGGGGCAATTGCCCCGGCAACACTTGTTTAGGGGGCAGTGAATGTAACTGGAAGGTTTTATTTTTAACCTGATTTAAACAGTTGTAAAAAAAAATGTGTACCCAGGCAGCAAAATCCTAAAATCGTCTCTGCACACACTTAAAACTATTAGGTACCATTAGTTTTAAAATGCAATTCCTCTTTATTATACTTAATATTACTTAATGCATGGTAAGTTTATTTGAGGTTTAAAAAAATTATACCTATTACCTTATTGTATAATATACTAATAGTGAATAATTATTTATTTATAACAATGTTAAAGTTATGATGATAATATTTGTGTAACAAGCGCAAAAAAATGCTTTGCTAAGTATGAAATATTTATTATAATATTATATTTATTTATTTATATATTTAGATATTATTATTATTCTAATAGCTTAATAAGATATATTTTATATAATATTATGATGGTTTTTATTTTTAACCTTGTCATCTCGAACGTTTTTAGGAATCAAAAATAATATTAATGAATAATTACAACATAATTTTTTTAAATAAATCATTTTTTTGGATTTTTTCCAATTTTTGAAGACTTAATATGTACATTAGATATTATTTCAACTGCTGTGTGTAAACGGTAGATATCTAATAAGAATCGTTTTCAAACGCAAAGTTTGATTATTATATTATTTTCAAGTTCACATTAGTTATACAGTTTAGTCAAGGTTGATACAGTCATAAAGTGACCAACAACGTTCAGTGTCATTGTTTAAGAAAATATGACTGATTATCTTATTATTATATTTTTGTAATCAATCAAACAATCAAATATTATATACTATATTTACCGGATGTACGCAGACTGCTGAGTCACAGACTCTGAATTATAATAATTAGGTACTAATTAGATAGATAAATAAGTACTGTATGCTTGTTTATATGAATATGAGTCATATTTTGAAGTCACTGATTTAACTATAACATTGTATAAACAAAATCATTGAGTTCTGATTATGATTCGTAAAAAAAGGTTATTTGGTGTTTTGTAATTGAGCATGTAGTACCTATTGTAATTCATACTTCAATACGCATTTATTACTAATCAGAATTTTTTTATTTGATTAACGAAAATTCCATACGCCCAAACTCTTTTACTAATATTTGTTAAATCTATTTACATAATATTTATGTCTACAGTCTACATACAGTACATCATTTTAACATTATTACATGTCCAATACTCTAAGCTGATAAATATATTTAGTTGTATTTTTTTTTTACCTTTATAAGAGCATATTTTTCAATGTGTAATTTACGATTTTTGAGTGTATACCTACTAACTTTTTAGTTTACCTATTGATAATAGCAAAGATTATTAAATAATTACCCTTTATATTAAAATATTAAAATATATTATCTATTTAATGCAGAATGAATAGATATTAATGTTTAATTTGTTTACAATTTAAATTATTGGTACAATATATTATTGTGTGTAATAATTACAATAAAACAGTACAAAAAAATTTTTATCTAATAAAATTACATACTTAAAAATAAAGTTTCCTTGTACCTATATTTAATTACTTAATTTATGCTCATGATAAGTATTGAGTACTTCTAGTATACAAGACTATAAATCTGTGTATTTATCCATTTGAGTATATTTTGATAACATTTTATTTATAAGTTCAAATTTATTATAAAATATTTAATAACATATTATATTAAATGTTTTTGTTACTTCAATATTTCAGGAACTCAACATAATGTTATATTAGAGCCTGAACCTTGGGGATTACCATTGAATGAAATATTACTGCCTGAACGTTTAAATAAATTAGGTTATACATCTCATGCTGTAGGTAAATGGCATTTGGGTTACTTCAAGAAAGCTTACACACCTACATATCGAGGTTTCAAAAGTTTTTATGGTTTTTGGAATGGATATCAAGATTATTATACACATATGGTCCAAGCAACCGTAAGTATAATTAAGTATATTCAATATTTTATCAATGTATAATTAAATGTGCACTTAGATTATGAATATTTTTAAAGCTACCGTTTAAGAAGCTTTTTTATAATGCCCTTATGTAAGCTAAATTATTTTCGTTAATTTTACTTTTAATTAAATTCATATCTTTTTTACACTAATTTTATGACATTTATAGGAATCTTAATATGAAATATAATATTTGTAACATACCTATATTGACCATGTCAATATATAATATAAATGATTACAATACAATAATAGATAGATAATAAACATTATAGCTTACATGTGGACTGACTACCTATATATTGACTGTTATAATAAATAGCAAACTCAATGTGAAAAGATTGATCGCTATATTTTTATTATGTACCTATGTGCGTATTTAAAAAAATAATATGATAGGTAGCCTATTTATAGGATAGCTATTTATAGGTAATATAAAGAACATTTTTTTTTTACAGAAAATTAAAAGAATTCTTCAAAACGGGTCTTAAGTCTTAATGATATAATTGATTATGATTTTTGACTTTGTCAGCATTTAACTGGAGTTATGTTTTTATCTTTGTTTATTATTTGTTGTATTATAGTTTGCTTCTTTTGAAGGATTTGATATGAGGCGTGATTTAAATCCTGACTGGTCAAGTGTTGGGAAATATTCAACACATTTATTCACCAAGGAAGCCACTGATATTATATCGAAACATAATAATTCTGTCCCCTTGTTTTTGTACCTCGCTCATTTAGCTCCTCATGCAGGAACTTACGAAAATCCATTACAAGCACCCCAAGAAGACATAAATAAGTTTCAATCAATCAAAGACAAGAACCGCCGTAAATATGCTGGTATGTCATAATTATTGATAAATATTAAATATACTACACTTATATTATATTATTAATACTTACTATCTACACAATTATATTTGTACGTATTATAAATACGAGTATATTATACCCTTAAATATTAAAATAATGTAAATAGATATTTATCTCCTATGATATTTTAAATAGATTTTAACATAAAACCAAGTAGGTACCAATAATACCTACTATTATAGAGTTAATAAATTCAAAATTGTGTTAAGCTGTATACACACATGTCATATAGTGTATTTTTGTAAGGGACCTATAGCCGCTGTAACCTGTACCTACGCACCTAATAGCATAAATATCTATTTTTTTTTCTGTATAAACTATCTGAGATTACATTCGTAATAATTGATTTATTGTTTAATATATTCTTTTCATAATATGGTCATATTTTATGTTTTATTATAACAATAATAATATGTCCTCTAGGAATGATAACAAATCTTGATGATTCGGTAGCTGAAGTGTTTAATGCATTACATACAAACAACATGCTTGATAACACAATATTCATATTTGTTTCCGACAACGGTGCTCCAACTAATGGTATTCATAGGAATCATGGTTCCAATTGGCCACTGAAAGGAGTAAGTTTTGATAAAATAAAGTTGAATACCTACTTTTAATAATAGGTGCAATATACCTTTACGATTACGTTTACATTATTAATTACAAAATATATTTCATTAAGTTTTACCTTAGTCATATTGATACATATTTTATATATTATGTATTATAATATTATACTACAACTATAGTATACCAGTTTTTCAATATTATTGAGTTTAAAAATATTGGATTTAATAATTAGTAAACATAAGTATCAAACATCAATAATTATAATTCGTTTTTGTTAAAGGAAAAAGCTACACCCTGGGAAGGTGGTATTCGAACTGCAGCTTTCGTATGGAGTAAATTATTAACAAAAAGAAAAACACTTCCAAATCAACTAATGCATATTTCTGATTGGTTACCTACATTATATGAGGCAGCAGGTAAATGATAATATGCATTTTCAATTATATTGTTTATTATTTAATTTTTATGAATACGACCAGTATCAAATATAATATAAACATAATGTCATAATATAATATGACAATGATGTATATTACGTATTTGTATTTATGGTTACATTTCCTGTGTAAGGTTTGGTTAAAACTTATAAGTTATAAGTAATAAGTATACATCTATAAATTATTCTCCGTAGACACCTTCCATGTAAGGCAAAATCACTGAGAGTTTAAAATTAAATATGCATTGCATAGAGTTAAGGGGTTAATGTGTTTTACAAATATTTGAAACAATAACAATAACAAGAATAGTTTAAAAATGTAAATATTAATTATTATAATTCAATAATAGGCATATTATATAGGTATGTTTATAAACGAATTTTTAATACTTGATAAATATTTTAAATATTTTAACTCTTTTTAAGGTACAGACATGCAATTTTATATATAATTTTTACTTCACTTATTTATGAGGAAATGTTTATTTGCGACTTGTGAGAAAAAAGCTTAGACGTTTAATGCAAGGTTACTTACTTAAAAGTTTTTGTTACAACAATTCAAAAATACTGAAATACCTATATGGTTACAATTTTTTATAAGCATTTTAATTTTCAACTATAACGAAATTATAGTCAAAATAGCGAATTATTTTGTATAGTTAAAATTAGTAATATTAAGTAATAATAATTACCATATTTATGTGATTTGTTTTTGATAAAAATTAATTTAGCCTACTCATAAACCACTATATGGTTATAATAACCTCCAATGTAAGATCGTATCAGGCATGAATGTAATAATTTAATTAATATCGATATATTAATAAAATAAATAATAAATATATTCCATACAAGAAGCCTGTATCACGTCTTATTCCTAAAGAAACTGTTATAAGCCCCCAATAATAATACCTATATACCTGTACCTATTTACTTTCTAATTATTTTTACTACTAATATTAATAATCAATTAATTTTATACTACCTACCTATATATAATATCATATTATATTTCATGTGCTATATTTGAACTTTATACGAGTGTATATTTTCGGATAAACCAGCTTGCATAATAATATTATAAGACGATAAGTTTTAACTATAACGCGTCAGTAGTGATGCGATTAATCGAGAAGGACATTATATCGAGAGGTAGGTGATTATATATATTATATAAAACCATTGAACCTCGATTCTCTGTTCCCCGATTATTCATCTGATTACCATTGATGTTCGTAATTTACATCTAACATGACGCAATAATTTATCATATCGAAAAATAATAAAGCTCAGATCTCTTTATAAATACTTCGGAAAACTGAAAAAAAATGTACTACCTAACCAATATAGTGAGATGCAATTTGTTTATGTTTACCTTTTTTATGGAATGTAATTAAAGTTTACTAACATAAACTGTATTTAATATTAAATAAATAAATAAACAGACTTTAGATAGTGAAAAAGTACAATCAATTTAAGTTCTGTCGTCCTTTTACATCGGTGTATAAATATGGAAGTATTAATACTTAGGTATATTATAGCCTTTAGTGTTATATACAAATTTTGTAAATAAAATATTTGCAGGTGGAAATACTAAAGATCTTGGAGCTATTGATGGTATTAGTATGTGGAAATCATTTTTAAATAGTAAAAAATCTCCTAGAAAACAAGTACTGCATAATATTGATGACATAACTGGTTATGCAGCAATCAGAGATACTAACTTCAAATATATTAAAGGTAAGTTTAAAATAATTTACGAAATGCGAATAGTTATAAATTTAAAAAGTTAAAATAAAAAAGTTTAGAATAATAATCTTACATATCGTTACACTTTTCGCTCGTGTCATTAGGTATATATTGTGGACTGTGGAAACAGACGAATAATGTCATGCAATCTAATTTTGAGATCAATAAAATGTTTATTAATATTTTTAGCACCAAAATTCGTTACACTTCTTAATTTCATCCATACATGCATATATATGCAATATGAAGACATTTTATATTTTTATTCATATTAAGTGCTATGTTGCGCACATTCACAATAGTAATTTATAGCTTTCAGGTATTAATTGAAAAAAATATATTCACTCAGCAAAAATATAATATTACCATTATAACCCACCTATTTAATATTGCATGCGTATATGTTTATATATGTTAATAATAGTTTGTAATATGAATAAACTATATTCTTCACGTGTATATTATTGCTAAACTCAAACCGTTTACCTTATATGATAGTACCTATATTATTATAATTTATGGATAATGTATACTATTTAAATACTGTTCATTATTATAGGAAGTACATTTTTGGGTTATCTTGATTATTGGTCAGGATCGTTGTCTCCTAGTGCGCTCAATTATAATGTTGATGCTGTATTAAACAGCACTACAGCTAGCATACTGTCAAAAATAAACGGAGATCCCTTAACGTCGTCGTTAATTGCTTCACTCCGCAACAGTTCGACAGTACGGTGCGATTTCGAAAAAGACATGAGACCATGCAAGCCGTTTAGCAAACCATGTTTATTTCACATTGTTAAAGATCCCTGTGAACAGGTCAATTTGAATTATAAACCTAACAGCAAAATAAGAAAATTTGTAGAGGCCAAAATCGACTATTTCGAGACTTCTTTGGAAAAATTCAGAGAATCTGCTTCCAAGCCCATGAACGTGAGAGGTACCAAAGATGCAAATCCTGCGTTATACAACAACACGTGGGTAAACTGGGAAGATCAAAAAAGTATTTGAATAATGATTAATAAATGAATTTATTAATAAATAATAATTTAAATGTTCGTGTTTAAATTATAATAATTATGTATTATGTTTTAGTTTTAATTTAAAATTGTATTAGGTTTATCACTAATAAAGTATTAAATAATAATAATTTATATTGACATTTTGATTATTTAATAGTTTTTAACTTGGGAGAAACACTATTGTTTATTATCAATATATAGCAAAATCATTATGTTCGATGTGTAGATTGTAATTTTAGTAGGTCAGATAAATTCAATTACGAAATTAAAAATCTTTGTTTGTACCCTACTTAGTAGACAGAATGTTTGCGTAACTTATAATATGATAAAACAATAGAGATTAATTCAAATCGACGATGGATAAATAGGTATATTATATTAAATAATAAGAAAAGTTATTATTAAAACTGTTCAAATATGTTTTTTAGACAATTTAAAAAAAATCGGAGTATATAATATAGTGTACTATATAGTAGAATAGTATATTGTAGATTGTATACCAGTAATATATAATACCTATCTAATATTATGGAAATTCAATAATAGCTTCATACTATTAAAGTTTTAAATTGGGATTTTTAGTTAAAATGTGTACTTACCAATAGGTACTCAATATATAAGTACCTATAATCAAATTGATAAATAACTTATTTTTTATTTCTCATTTGTAATTTGTCAAGATGTTTTTCGGCATTTATTTTATAGTTCAGTAATGACGTTTTTAATCATAAATAATTAAATACTTATTAAGATCACTCAGGATGCTTGATAATTTACACGCCGTTCAGTCGTAGCTAAATACAGCTTTAATGTATAAAGACTTGTCAGTTGTCACTAATTGGAAAATATCTAAAATTGTTGTACCTACACATTAGGTACATATCAGGGACGTACACAGGGGGGTGTTTTGGGTGTTCAAACACCCCCCGAAGTATTTGGTTTTTGTAATAAAAATTTAATACTAACAAATTAAAATAATTAATATAATATGAATAAAATAAAAATACTTAAACACGATTTATAAATAAAATAAATTAATATTTATTGTATATTAACGTGATGGGTGTAAAAGAATTTGAAAAAAAAATGTTCTACTTTTCAATAACTTATATTCAAAAACACCCCCCAAAATTTTTTTCTGCGTACGTCTCTGGTACATGTATATATACTATATAGGTAGCTAAGCAAGTAAGCTACTATTTTATAATAATAATTAATAAGTATTCGTTCCATACGATTTATGGTCCTTTCCAAAATTAAAAAGTGCGTTAAAAGAGATGCATTTTAAATCAGTTGAAGCCGAATCAAACGAAATGGAATGAGGTAGGTATTAAAAGCACTATAGGTATAAGAAAAAGATTTCCAACACTTTTTAAATTAATGGAAAATACCTACAAATGGAGAGATGCGTTATACTCGGAAGGCGATAGGAAAAAATGTTAAATTATTAATAATTGTAAATAAAAAATTTTAGAGCGAGTTTCAATAATACTAATAGCTACACTCCTCGTAGGTAGGTATATATTTATAGCTAACACCACTTCCAATCCAAATTTGGACTAGGTACTAGTGTTATTTTTGGTTTGTGTTTTCGAAATTACATCTCATCAGAAGTACTGCAGGTGATTGAACAATGTACAAGTTCCGGGTTATATTTATATATATATTATTATACCTACAGTGTTTTCCGTCGAATTCAAAATTCATTATTTTATCGTATAGGTACTGGAATATGGTTATTATACACGACGGATATGACACGTACTTATATCGTTATAGAGGACGAAAAAAAAAAAGCAAACTCCTAAATTTACATCGCTTAAAATCACACGGAACTAAATTCGTAATATCGTTGATGGCAAACGTCGCGGAAAACGCTGTGCGTATAACCCCAGAATATATAAATATACAGCGAGAGCGAGTAAAAACGTGATCACTTTAATGGATTCACGAGTCCGCGTTTCACTCTGTGCGCCACCGATAAACAGAATGGAAAGGCGGGGTTAATAAGGACCGAGGGTCGTAACTCGCAAGGGAGAAAATAATAGTAATAAACAACCTAACGTTTTGGTAAACACAAATAGTATGAGCGCTATAGTATACCTAACCTACAGCTACACAGCAGCGGGACAGTATAGGGCGGTGGGTTACGACTCCCCTCACGCGCTCAATACTTCGGCAATCGACCAACAGGCAAACAGCAACAGAGTAATCTGCAACAGCGCGGCGCTGCGTTCAGCAGTATCCACGAACTAAAATAATATTATACCTGTCCATATAATAATATAACGTTTACTATTAGCTCACGACAGCGTCCTATCGATTTTATCAACGACTTCTTCGCGCCAGCGCGCTGACGTCGTTCGTCATTATCGCCTCCCCCACCCCCCCCCCCAACCACGCCGAACTAATACGAAGACCGCGAGCGTTGGTACTGCACGAGTTCTGTCCACACCACCGTCACACGAGACTGAAAGCTGAAGCTATTTCATACAAAAATATTAAAACACAATATTAGGTACACTGCACACATTTTCGTGCACGTCTATAGTTTTTCTGCCGAAAAAAAAATCAACGCGGTATTCGATGGACGGAGCGAGCGGATCGTCGGTCAGTGAACGATTTGCAATAAATACATTATAACAATAACGACGATCGATATTATAAATGTCGTCGTCTGCAGACCGCTGTTAATATAATAATATTAAATGGCTGAAAATTGTTTAGGGAGGGTATGGACCAGCTCTGGACGGACCAAACTCGGCGTTCATTAGGTTGGTGTCGAGTGACGATCGAGAGTTCATCGTGAAAAGAGAGCATGCCCTCATGTCCAATACAATCAAAACCATGATGCAAGAATGCGAAGGTTTCCTCGAAAACCAGACAAATCGAATACATTTTGCACTTATATCGTAAGTGATCTTGTATAGGTTGGTTGTTGATTTGACTTTCAATGTAAACTGTATATTATGCATGTTTGACGTGAGTGTATTATTGTTATGAATTTTATTTCTCAAAATTATTGAATAAACTATTGTAGCAATAGCAAGTACCTACTTAGTACACTCCTGGTACAAAATACGTCCCCAATCAGTAATCACAAACATCAATCATCAATATTTACATATATACAGCTATTCAAATTTTAATAAATAAAATAGTATAGTAACAAGTCTCAAAAAAGCCCTTTACAAATTCAAAAATGACTTAAAAACTCAAAAAATGCAATATAAAAATGCATTTATATTTATTATGGCTTAATAAAAAAATTTAAAAAAAATTGTATAATACTTTTTTTGTTATTGCACGTTGTTAGGTACTTAGTTGTTTTGTTGTATTTCTGTTTTCTTAATCATTCATTATAAAATAATAATTTAAAAAAAAATTGTTTAATATTGCCAGTACATATTAGCCAATAGGTATATAACGGAGATAATTTAAGTGGAAAGTCCTAGCTATGATAAAATTGTTATCAGCGATAATCAATTGTAATGCTATAATTTATAAATCGTACAGTCGCGCGTCAGCAGTTTGCCGAAAATATCTTGTTAATCGCAACAATTTTCGTTCATTTTATGAACAAATTGTGAAAAATGCTCTAAAAACCAAGAAAAATGCCGTAAAAATGCATTTTAGGTTTATTTTGACAATAAATGCAAAATAAAATTACTTTAAGTTAATCAGCATCACCCAAAACACATTTTATACTTACGGAGCAGCGTTTTGAAACTAGAAAAAAAGATGCATTTGCATCAAAATCCCAACCCTAAGGATTACTATATCTCAAGTCAATATAATAATTGAATTATTTGCTAAACATTATTCAATCAATAAGATACATTTTATTGTTTTTTCCATTTTCCAAAGATTAATTTTGAAAAACTTATAGTAAATACACTAATATAGAAGCAATATGTAATAATTTGTAGATAGTTATGTGTAGATTTTATTTTAATATTGTTTTTGTTTTATATTATTACAGTGGAAACATACTGGAAATAGTATGTAAGTATTTCATGCATAAAGCTCATTATCAAAAATGTCTTGAACTTGTACCAGAGTTTCCTATAAGCCCGGATGATGCTCTACAACTTATGAAGGCCTCCAGCTTTTTAGACTGTTAATTTACGCGTATAAAAAAATTGATTATTGTAATTTTTATAAGATTTCAAAAACAAAACTTTTGTGTTACTTCTTTTTATTTTTTCCTTTCAGTTAATTATTTATTGTTGTAATAAAACAATTATAATTTTTATTCAAACTTTCTTTTTTGAAACAAGATAGGTATGTCTGGTTTAATGTTCAAAAATACATTCATCACTTCGTTCAGAATCTAAAAAATTGATAAAAATATAATATACGCTTTTAATAATTTAAAGTACCTACCTATGTTTATTTTTTTAAAGTTCAATTCTATTGAATTTGTTATAGAATATCCACTTATGGAAGTTTCAAGTTAGTATTATGTAGCAGAATAATGTCAACTATTACAGTTATGGGATTTATTTTTATTTTTTTTTTTTTTTACAAATAATTTAAAATTGTTTTGTCTAAAGACAACTATAATACTAAATATTTTAAGTAAATAAAAATAAATTCTATATTATAAGCATTAATCAAAATTAACCTTACCTTGCTTTTCAATTATTTAATAAATTATGAAAACTAATGACAAAAAATTGAATAAACGAAAATATAAAGC
This sequence comes from Aphis craccivora, assembly GCA_009835225.1. Lineage (NCBI taxonomy): Eukaryota > Metazoa > Arthropoda > Insecta > Hemiptera > Aphididae > Aphis > Aphis craccivora. The sequence continues at coordinate 16,989 of VUJU01003138.1, read as the reverse complement.
TTTGAAATGGAGTAAAAAAAAAAAATAAAGAGGTACCTATTACTACATTACTTACAAAAATCAATTTTCACACAATAAATTCTAAGGTAAGTTTATTAATAATTAAAATTAAGTTTGATATTGTTAATGAATCAAAATATTGATTTGACTATTAGATTAATACTCATAAATCAAATCAATCATAATATACATAATTTTTCATAATTTTCTATTTTATTACATTTGCATTTTTAGCGTTTTTAATTACTGTGTATAATAATAATAGTATATAATAATATCCGAACCCGATCATTTCCTTGCGCTTATTAACAATGCATAATATATTAACTAGTTAGGTGCTGAAATAAAAATTTTACACACTGGACTTCTTAATTAGTTTAGAAAATTTAATACAAAGTTCCTCATAAATTAGCCTTATAGTAATTCATAAATTATTATAAGAATACATAAGCAACATTATTTTTATTAGCGTTTGAAGTTCAAATAATGACAAAACTTCGTTAAAATCACGAATGTTTGTAAATTATTTTGTACCTAATTAAAATTTATAAAAAAATTTGTAGAAGTAGCTAAAAGTTGAAAATTTAATGCAAGATTTTCCATAAGTTTGGCTTACAATAATTATAAAAGAACTTGAAAGTTGGCCAATTAAAAAATTTTGTACTGAGTTTAAAATTTAAAATTGTTATTCACTCGTTAAATAACTTTTTATAAATAAATAATTTTGACATCATATAGAAACTTAAAGCCAGTGGAAGAATAAAAATATTTCTAAGTTATAATACTAGAGAACTACTTTTTGTAAACTTTATAAAGCAAAGAATATCTAGTTGAATTTAAAACACAATTATTGGTGATTAATGCTTATCTTGACTCATTAAGATTAATATGTTTTTAATTAGGCAAATACTGGCAGCACTAAAAACTATTTTTTATCAAACTAGTGTACCCATAATGATAATTGACAAAAAATTCCAAGGAAATTTTAATAATAAACTGCAGCTTCTAACAGTGTTGACTTTTAATCAATTAAGCTAAATGAAAGGCATACAATTTTCATTCATTCAATGTAACAATGACAAAATATTTATTTTACATATTATTATATTTATTTATTTATATATTTGGATATTTTTATTATTCTAATAACTTAATAAGATACATTTTATATAATATTATGTTGGTTTTTATATTTTAACCTTGTCATCTCGAACATTTTTAGGAATCACAAATAATTTTAATGTATAATTACAATATAATTATTTTAAATAAATTGTCTTTTTGGATTTTTTCCAATTTTTGAAGACTTAAAATGTACATTAGATATTATTTCAACTGCTATGTGTAAATGGTAGATATCTAATAAGAATCGTTTTCAAATGTTAAGTTGGATTATTATTATTTTAAGTTCACATTAGTTATACAGTTTAGTCAAGGTTGATACAGTCATAAAGTGACCAACAATGTTCAGTGTCATTGTTTAAGAAAATATGAATGATTTATCTTACTATTATATTTTTACACAATTAATCAATATTGTTTGTAATCAATCAAAAAAGGGGGACATGAAGGGCAATTGCCTCGGGCAGCACTTGTTTGGGGGACAGTAAATGTAACTGGAAGGTTTTATTTTTAAACTGATTTTAATAGATGTAAAAAAAAAAAAAAGGCAGCAAAGTCCTAAATACGCCTCTGATAATATATAATAGTGATCCACATGGCACCTAATGTACAGCAGAGCGGTACCCACTTGGCCTTTTTTTATTAACTACTATACTTATATAATATATTAATGTATTAGGTATAGATGAAGAACTTTCCAAAAACACAGTAGATAAATCTGTAGTGGTGTTATGCGAATCAGTATTAATCAATGACCATGACGTGTCTATGTGTCCATGTCATTGAGAATAATACTGTTTCAACATTAAATATTAATTGTAGAAAAAGCTTTTCAAACGACCAGATAACAGATTATTGCAAGCAATAATGATAAGAATGAATATTATTGTATATAACTTATGTGCTATCTAATTATAAAAATGTTATAATTAGTTAATGATAATTTCAAAACACCTAACAAACAGAATTACTGTGAGTACTGGCTATTTCACCCTCATCAACCAGAAAAATATATTCTATTTTCATATTTTCATCATTAAAAGCATATTTTAGAAAATAGGGCAGAAAGGTCCATGGTGTCTTATAATTGAAAAAATTCATCGTTGGATATAAAATGTACAAATGTATATAGGTAATATATATGTAATTCACAAAAAAAAAGTTTTTAAAAAAGTGCAGATGAATCAGATAATGTAGTACTAGTAGCCACAGTAGGTATTTGTAATTCTAAAATATTGTCTTTAAATAATGAATAATCAATATTATAACACAATCTTGAATCTGTAACTACATACAATATTTTTACCTGCTACAAAAAATGTTTTCAGTGATAAATAATATTAATTTAGTTGTTGTTATTGTTATAGAAAATATATCAGAAGAAACATGCTTACAGACAATACTAGGAGACCCATAAAATATTGTCACTTATTGTTTTAAGTGTTTTAGTTAACTATAATTTATACACTAATCTGTATTTATGTTATAAATTACTTTTATCATTTTCAGTCACACAAGTGGATTGTAAAAGGAGTTTTTCCAAATTAAAATATATGTTAAAAACTACTTGAGAAACTCAATTACTCAAGATCATTTAGAAAGTTTTATACTCATGAATGTAGAAAAATATATTTTAACTTCTAATAGGCAGTACAGATAGTGTCATTAATAAGGTTGCATTAAATAGTGAATGTTTCAAAAATATATTTTCATATTGTATTCTTATACAATTTAAACCAATCTGTACTAAAAGTACCTATATTATTTATTAATTAGTTATGTATTGTATTGATATATCAAAATAAAATGTTGCTCACATTTTATTTTGGGGGCTCTTATTCAAATTACTTTCTGGTAAAAAAAATAGTCTATCTAGCACTGCTTCAAATATAATCTATGAACACTTCGAGAGGAAAGAAAATTTTTATAAAATTGATGTTTAATACTCTGTTAGTCGCATAGCTGTCTAAAAGACTGGTTGCACTGTAATTTTAATTTTTAAATTATTATGTATAAATATTTTATAATTTATTAGTGAAAAGTTATTTTCCACGATTACATTTCATTGAGACCGTGTGCTACTAATTTCATATTATAATTTTATGTTTAATTTATCAGAAAAATATTAATTCTTAGCTCATTCATATTTATAAATGCTTAAAAAAAAAACCTAATTCACATCAGTTGACACTGCTGGAAGCCTTCCTATTCTTTATACAAATTTCATTATAAAATAGTCAACACACTTACTTATTATACCTTGTTTGTATAGATAATAAATTAAAATTTGTTTAGAAAATATAAAAAAAGTTCATATTTATTAGTTTTGTTATGGTGCCAATGCAGTTCTTATCTATTTCCTATTGATTTTTGAGACATAAACACGTTATAAACATGATTTAATATTTCAAGTATCTTATCGATAGCTCACAGTTTGTATGGGAGATGTTGGGTCTTAGTCATTATTTTTTTAGTCATCTACTAGTAAAAATATGTTACTATAAATATTGTATAGGTATATAAATGTATTTAAAAAAAAAAAATAAATAAAAATATATTAAGAATATTTCAAACAGATTTTATTTAGAAAAATGACCTGAATATAATGATCGTGAGTGACTACACAAGTGATATTTTTGGTGGAACCGACATAGGGTTAATAATAATTATACTTTATTTAATTTTAATTTTAAAGAAACATAAATCATTTCAAATAATTGACCATTTTTTAATTAAATATATTAAAAATGTGACACTCCGCTTATAATGTTCTAAAATACAATATTACATTCAATTTACTTGTAACATGATTTATATTTATTCACATTCATTTTAATAGGTAGGTAATTAACACATCAATGATATAAAATAAATATGGGCAGAAGATTAATTACAATTAGAACTTACAATAATTAAAAAAAAAATAATATTAATAATCAGTGGCGTAGCCAGGGGGGTTTTGGGTATTAAAAAAAATAAAAATTGTTATTATAATGTATATAAATTTATAGTTTTGTTAACTGTTATACTTATGTATGAAATGTATTATTCAATTACCGTACAACTCAGTACATTTTACCGCTCCTGGACAATATATTTTAGAGGTGAGCAAAAAAAAAAAAGATCAGTAAACCCCCTCTCGGGGGGTAATTCCTGGCTATGCCACTGTTAATAAATGATAAAAAATGATAAATTATATTATCTTAAGTTTAATTTAAAACCTCCAATAGAGATTTTTATACTTATTTCACTAAGGTATGTATTGAAAAATAAACTGTTATAGTAATAGTACAGTGGCAATTGGGATTAGGTTTTACAATATTAAAGAATGATCAAATAAAAAAATGCTTAATTAACCAAAGTATTAAATAATAAAATACTGTGTTTATTTAATAAGATTATATTGTTTGAGAATAGTTGGAAGTGAAGATAAGATTGAACAAATCTTAAATAAAAAAAAATAAAAAAAGTTAGTTAATATGTATATTGGTATTATGCATAATTAATTTATACATACATAATTTGAGCATAAATCCATATACTTCTGGACATGTTTAACGTTGATGGGGAACAGGTGAAACAAATAGGCATACAAATCGTTTATGCGATCGAACAACACCAAAAGTAATAATTTTTTATAACAATCGGCATCCTCTTTCTATAATTTATAATAAAACAAATTAAATACTACATAAGACAATATAAAAACAGCTATCCTTACTTCAATTATCTTAAAGCACTTTACAAATAAATCAATTTCGACTTCGATTTGCTCGAACAGTTCATCATCGGTCGCCAAGCCAATCAACAATTGAAGGTCTAAGTTCTCACGATTAATATTCAACTGCCTAAAATTTATCGAAATTCGATTATTAAAGCTTACTAAAGGGCACACGAGTAAATCAAACTTACTTGTATTGTTTCAGTGTCATGATGCCTCTTTCAATGAAAAAATTGCCTTCGGAGTCATTGGCGCTCAAGCCGCTCATGGTGATACTGATGGTAAATGAATGTTTGTAAAACGTCTAGACCAATACGATATGACTCGCGAGGCTCGATCGTTAACACCAAATCGCGTTCCGCGGGTGGTTCGAAAGTAAATCATCTAATTATTATTATTTCAAGGTACAGACAACCACTAGAGTGCCTCATACGGTTCTACACTTCACACGTCGAGTCGACGTCTCGATGAATACGAAATCATAATAATAATGAATTTATCGTTAATAGCGTTGTCCTGGTGGAAGGCGATACAAGAAGACGCGGCGTTACCTGTTGACGAGGAGTTTCGGCAAAACAGTGTTGCACAAAACGAAATACAAACAATAAACTGGCAATGGCGGCGAAATGGAAAAATTAACAGCCGCCCAGAGCTGATATTTAAGCAGCCGCCGCCACAGTCACTGTGACACTGTGGTAACTGGTAGACGGTAGTGTGGTCTACTGGTCTGTGACCTTGCCGAGTGCCGACCGGCAGCTGCAGGCTGCAGGCTGACAGGGTCGTCTCGTTTGTTGTTTATCAGTAACAAGTCATAAAACAGCTCAGTGCTCACCCACCGGTCGGCTGTTATCAGCTGGTTGGCGACTGGTGAGTGCCGAGTGGTGACCGGTTGTCAGCTGAAATTAAATTTTATTTAATAGCGTTAGATTATTTAAAGCGAAAATCGCCTATTGTAATTACCCACCTACGTTAGAAAATGTTTACGAGTATCGGCAGGAAATGTATGGTAAATGTTGACGAATACAACTGCTCAACGGCGGTGGTTTTTAGATGTATGGCGTGTCATATTTGGCACAGTAGGTACCTAATATAATGTTATAATAAGTTTGATTTGATTTTATTTTAATTAACTTACTCCCAGTCGGGTAATTTAGGAAAGAGTGTAAAGATATATAATATATAATGTTACCTACGTATGTACTTAAACAGTAATAAACAAAAGTTAAATTAGATTAAAATGGACACAGATAGTAAAGATTTAAAATATTCTTATATAGGTACCTATACAAAAGTGGTCCAAGAATAATAATATAAAATTCTCGAACATAGTGTTATTATGTAGGTACGTACAAACCACGGACGAGCGTCCCTTCAGTCATACAGTATTGTGTGTTACGGCAATCTGGTCAGTGATTACAAGTAGCCGACGTTATTAGAAAGAAATATATAATATTGTTGTTATTATTATTAATATCTGTGCATTATAAGTTATGAGCACAGTTTTATGAAACATTTATAATATCTTTTATATATATGTGGTTATGAGGGATCCAAACACTGTATGAGAAATCTTTTTCTACAGATAACGTTCTTATCATTATTTTGTTATTGAATTTGTTTTTCTCTAGTTATCAACGGGAGAGAAACGCACAAACACTAACGTGCGCGTGCTCACACACACACCCACACACATAATATACACATTACACATTTACAAATATTAAATGCAGAGTATCGTTATAAATTTAAAAATAATATAAATCATGAAACAGTCAACAATCAACATGAAATTAAAAAAAAGTTTTTTATAAGAATATATTGGGTGAGCCTGTCACACGGTAATTTTCCGGACCGAAATTTTTAGTCAATTTGCCACTGAAGGAGAATTATTAGGAATGTAGGTAGTAGAGCCTCGTAGTCCGATGGACGCGGTAATCCAGACGGCATATACCTAATAGGTAGGTATTTTGTTTCGGAATCCCCGTGTGGCCGTGTCTACTTTATTATTATTTCGTTATTTTATTGGCAATTATAAATTGATGGTCATTTTTCGAACCTAAATTGACGGTGTGCCGTGTATAATAAAAGTTTGAAAACCACTGTACTAACTACTTACTAGTAATATTAAACCAGACACTTTTTTTTTGCAATATGAGTAAAATACATATTGATTATCAAAACATGAAACAATATACACTACTTATTACTTAGAAAACAGGACAATCCTGTTTAAAACAGGACGGTATGTTCACCCTAGACTCTTACCTGTTAGTCTTTCTTCGATGCTTATAACTGACCCATTTACAATATACATAAAATCGATAGTGAAAAAATGATATATTATTTTATTTTACAATAGAAAAAACATGAGATAAAAATATAAAATATAATTTCTCTCAACTACAGCCAATCTAACTTCTATACTGCCTAGTGCCCATACTATCTGTTATTGACTAAAATATAAAAAATAAATAAATCATATTAATGTTTATATTACCACCGTACGTCAAGATAGTGGGCATTCTTATTCTTAATACACTATAGTAATTAACCGAATACCTTATTAATACATTGTGGTACTCACGATATAAAACATAGTCATCATTATTGATGCTCCGCCGGCTACATATAATGACGACGTTAACATTTTCGGAGTTCCACATAAGTTTGGTACTAGGATTAATTTCTAGAGATTCCAAATTGTTTTTAACATTTTTTTCTGTAAAATATAAAATGATGTTAAATCAACTACCTATATGGCTATATTTAACAACATTCACATGGCAACCTAACATAGTTATTATTCTCTGGCCAGAAAATTTCTACTGTAGGGGGGCCAATAATTGTTGACCCTTTTATCATTTTCCATAATTTTTAAATCGATAAAAAAACACACATCATTTAAAATCAATACATTAATCGCTCACTTTGAAACTAAAATTCATAGCAATGGTAAATTTAACCCCTGTACCTCTCAGTAACCTGTCTATCACAATTACATAACAATATAATTGTTATAAAAAATGTAATTGTATTGCTTTGAACATTTTTTTTACCTTAATCACAGCACATCTGAATCTTGCTTTAGGGGTTGAGCAATTCCTGCGGCTACCTCGTTCATAAATTGTGGTACCCACAAAAATATAAAATTCCAAAAGTGTACCCACTTCTCTAACCACATACTGCCAGGCAGGAGTGGTCTCTGTAGGTGATAAAAGTTCTATAGCCCTTGAAACGGCATTGAAAATAACATGTTGTATCTATGCATTTCGCCATTTTTAACCCTGAAACGAAAAAAAATATATTATAAAATTATAGGAGTTAAAAACTCTTTGATGGTCGATTATTTGGTATAAAGGAAATATAAAGAAAATTAGATTAAATAATCATACACATTATATTTATATTTGGTTCATATTACACGACACTGTTACGCTATCGCAGTGAGAGTATTGTGAGACGAAGACTGACTCGACGGCCGACGGACGACGGTGGTAGGTTTATGGCATAATATTATAATAAATGATAAAATAATATAAATAGAACAATTAATACAACCCGTCACCGACGTCGGATCACGTCACACACACACGCGCAAGAAACACATAATATATAGGTATACATAATACCATTGAGTATAGATAGTATAGATACTATCTATACTCAATGATAATACTGTAGATGTGGGATCGCTCAGTCGTCGGCATAGATAACATAAATAACATATTATCGTCGGTGCGATAAGCTCGAGACGATCGCTGAATAGCGTCCCACTGCCTTACATGAGGCTTGTTGACAATCCTGACGCTTGTTCGTCTCGATGTCTCGAACATGTTTAGATAATTGTTTAATAGTAAAAAAAGTACAAAAAGTATAAAATGTAAGTACTTGATAGGTTATATCACTAATATAGCCTTTGCACAGTACCACGTACCCACGTGGGGTAGTGAAGAGGTGACCATAAATATATCTGTAACTTAATATGTTAAAAAGAAATGCCAGAATTAGCTATGCATCCCGCATTTGTCGGGCGCTAACACAGATATATAAACATACGTAACATATGTATGTTTATATATCTGTGGGCGCTAACAAATATAATAAAATTACATGATAATAACAATAATTGACAAATTACATATACCTATATAGAAAATACGGCCGTTATCGAAATAATAATAACAATAATAAACATACAATAGATACTACGCATAATATTATAATATTCAGCCCTACTTGGCGTTAACAGAACAAAATAATAATAATAAATATACGAACGTGAAGAAACTGCCAGAAAACGCCGTCGTCACCAGATTGATTGGCCACGGAGTCTGGTTTGTTGTGAAACGACTATAAACTGCATCGGCGGGTTGAGACTAAGTTGAAATTATGTAACCACACCAATTCACTACCAACCAAGTGGTATAAATATGATTTTGGGCGAACACACACTAACACTTCGCAAAACGCAAGTCTCGTCACGAATCGTACGCAAAGACGACGGCGGAATTCGTACGTCCACTCACTGACCCCGACACACAGAAATGCTACGAATTCGACCGCCGGTCACACGCGACACAACGAAAGAAAAATATGAGTTCAGTATAAACAGTATAGTTAATTAGATAAAAATAGAGAGAATCAAGAAAAATTACATAGTAAATAAAATATAAATACATAGATAGAATTATAATTACTTAAATTTAGAAAAATCTATTTTTTTTTATGAATAATTTAAACATACATAGATTAAAAAATCAAAAATATATCTACAGATTACTAATAATCTATAGATTTGAATAGCAACTGATATAAGTATAACATTTGAGACCAATTTGTTTCTTAAAGTGCTGCACATAGGCCCGGATTAAGATATACTGTGCCAATGGGCTGTAAAAAATTTGGTGTCTTATTTAAAAAAAAAATATGGTACACATTTCTCTACTCGATACTTGAATAAATAATAAAATATTATTTTAAGTTTATTAGCCACATCAATATGTACATATATATAATAAGTGAAAACAAATAAAAACATAAAATTACAGTTTAAAAAATATATTTAAATTATAAAAATATAAAATAACCATATTATAAAAAATAACCAACCATTATTTTAAATGTTTCAAATTTCAAATTTCCGATATTTAAATAAAAATAACATTAGGATAGTATGCGGTGCCCGTGTTCCTAAATCCGTAGTTGTGTAGACTGAAGCCTACACTGCTTACGCCTTAATCCGGTCCTGGCTGCACACTTCACGCACACTAACATGTTAAGTGGTGTCGTATTTAACAAGCCATTCTCTTTGATATTGGGGTAATGGGATAAACTCCTTAGCATATGGTTCTAAATTTTCGTGTACTGCGAAGCCACTGCTTCTGAAATTATGTCTATCTACTAGTCCTGAAGAGTATTTTAGTATTTTATATGATATCCTACTTTAATATGTCCAATTCCAGTCCATCTAATCTCTTATAGAGCAGCTATATTAATACTGACAATACTGTATGCATCTAGTGTCTTTACCAGATTCTAGCATACATTAGTTCTATTAAGGATTGTTGTATTCCATGTTGCAATCTTTAACTCCGCTGACCGTTTTCCATGTCCAGTATTTAACCCATTTATCTGTGTCCGAGACATGGTTTGTGATGGTAACACAACAAACATTGTTTTCCGATGAAAGGTTAGTTGGCCTTCGCTCAACCCCCAACCAGGAGGATCAGATCCCCCCCCCCCAGACCGTTAAGTCCAGGAGGTTGATTTTTGCAGTTTTTTTTCGGTAAATGTAATGGGCGATGAAAATTCCACATTCCCTACGCAATAAACCAGTGGTTGTTAAGTTCACTCCAACGGTGATAGCTCCTACCTAACGAAATCCGTATTTCTTTTCCCAGGTGGATTATGCTACTAGTATACCTAGTACTAGGCGACAAATTTCTCCACGAGGATATCGTAGCCCAGGAAGACATCTCCAATGAGATCATCTAATACTGTGTCCCTGAAACTTATCTCCAGATCCACGGCAGGCATAGGCGCCCACAGAAATTTTTCTAGGATATGTTAGGATTTTGTTATAATATAATAAATAGTAATTTATCTTTAAACATTCAATTTAAAACATATTTTTGAAAAGCCAAGGGGTAAATGCCACAGCATGCCCCCCTTCCGGGCGCCTACGACGGCAGGGGTTCGGAAAACTTAGTTATTTTTGGGTTCGGTCGTCCATTGTTCAGACAATCTCCGGTTTTTCCTTCCATTATGTTCATCTTCTAAAGTTCTAAAGTTTGCAGGATAATTGCTTTTATAGTTAATACGTTTAGGTAGCATTTATATAGTTTTTGGAAATAAAAATAATGATGGTTACATCAAATTTAGGTCTTCTTGGTTCTAAAATTACTATGTAGTGTAAGAGTCTGTTTAGTGAGTACATTCCTGTAGATAGTTTTGATAATAATAGTTAACGGATTTTTTTAACCTATTTCAAAGACGTATAACTGAATTTATTCCGAGTTAAATTTAGTTCTTGGATCTCGTTAAATGTCGTATATTGTAGGCAGCCGTCAAAATAATATTATTTAATATATATGAGGGAATGTTTTAAACTAAAATATTCGACATACCACAGGCGAAATTTTCTGAGACGACAATAACATTTTGTATAGGTACCTATAACACCGCCGTACGCGCAGACACGAGAGTCCAGTTGTCGCTGAGTAATTGCGCGTGTGATGCGACGATCACATTACGGGCTAGTCAATAAAGAATGTCAATGTTTTATTTATGTTTGTTTTAATTTAATAAAGTGTTTCGTACCTAAAAGGCTGAAAAACCTGAATTAAATATTATTTTACTAATTTTACGTTCTTACATTTTTATAGGGACAGCGCCGAGATACACGTACTATGTGTCAATGAGGTTTTATTTAACTGAATAGTGCCAAGGTATTTGTAATCTTTGAGTCATTTAAACTAGATAGGGCTGAACAAAGAATCGACAAGTGCATACCATCGTACCTCACGAGTTAACAGTGCCAATCTAATTAATTTTAGAAAGTGTCATTAACTAGAGATACGAGGGTAAGGCGTACCTAACCTAACCACAGTTTCTAATAATTATTGATAACTGTAAGATTTGGAAAATTTAAATACATGGTATTTTAGATTAGTAAAAGATTTTTTTTCCTTGTGGTTTTATTGTCATTAGGTTTCGAATTAAAGATAATTTAGTACTTATGACGGAAAATTCCTTGAAGTTAAGTAGAATCAATTTTTTTCTTCTTTAAAATACAACAATGTTTGTTGATTTAAGAGTTTCAATTTGAGAAATCAAAAACTATACACGTGCGAACCCCGGTTATTCAGCCATATATAATATACGGCAACGCCAAGCTTAATGGCTATAATCAGGCCCTGGTTTAGTGAAATAGGGGCCCTGTGCACTATAAACTTTGGGGGCCTTTTTTAACTAAAAATTAAAAAAATAATAATAGGTACATATTTAACAACAAAAAGTTAAGTAAATAGGTAATCACATTACACAAATGAAATATTTGGAATGCTACCTAAGTGATAACACAATATTTCTATACAGGCATACAGCCTGCTGCTGCAGCTACAAAATGTTGCAAATGTTTACTAGTTTTTGGTAAGTGGTTTTTATTGCTTATAAACATTATTACCATTGATAATATCATTGAATTATACTATAACTAGTATTAATGTATTATAACTGACCGATAACTTATCGACTGATATAACTATCGATAGCTTATTAGTCTATAAAACTAATGGCTGTGGCCTCCTTACATAGGTTATATAGTTACTAAATCTTATTAAAAATATCTTTTATTTATGGTAGCAAAGTATGGAATGGGAAGAGGCTCTTTAAATTTGGAGGCCCTGTGCTAATACACCGCCTGCACATGCGTAAATCAGGACCTGGCTATAATATAACCTGACTATAACTCACTGGCTGATAAACGAACAATGATAGATCGAGGCTTGCAATTTACACAATACATTCGTACTACAAATTTAGTGTACAATAAGAGAGCATTTTACAAAATTCACAATATAAAGCGGTGCTTGTACAATTTTTTGAGATTCAAAATGATCAATGAAAATATCAATGATTTAAACACCATTAAACCGAATATTAAATAACAAATTAATCAAAGTTCGAATCATATTATAGAATTGACATTTTTACCTAACCAGGGTCAGCAAGTATTGTATATAATAAAAATTACTTATATGCCAATATATTGTATAATGCACCGATAGTCTTAAATATAATAAGAGAATTATAAATATAAAATGTTCAATGATTCGCTGTACATTCTTGATACTGTCCTATAGCTGCGCTTGCCTTCCTTACTTTGCTCAAACAGTTCACAGCAGCGATGGCTGTCTTGGGATTATTCGAATGTATACATTTTTTCAAAAACTAAAAAATTTCATTGAAATGTTTAAATATATAGGTACCACATTTTTTATAAATAAAATGTTAACATACCGGAACGAATCCTAGAGCCTCAATTCTTACACAATTGAATGGGTCTTCCGATAGACCGCTAAGCGCAAGAGGAACGTTGTCTCTGATTACTGCGTGTTCCGATTGCGTGTACTTAATTAATTGATCAAGAACTTGTTGACAGCTGAATCTACGGGCAGTCACACCAATAGTGCAACATTTACCCAAAGCTTTACATAGATTGGCTCTCAAGTTTGTATGCTCCTATTACAGATAATTATAAAAATAATACCTACCAATAGATTTTTCTAAAATATTGTATATAAATAGTTATTTATTATTATTTATCCTATTTTTATGTGCAGGATGTAGGGAGTTATATATTATTATTAGTTATTCAAGTATACGGTATATGAAAATTTAAACTTACCGTAAATACAAGATTTGCCAAATTTTCAACGATTCCTGCGTCAACCATTATTTTTAAATTCTCTTCAAACGTAGCAATCACGTCAATCAGATGACAAACTGCAGCTAAGAAATCTAAATTCTTGTGTGTCAATAAATCTACCAGATCACAGACTGCCTCGTACATTCCTTTAAGAGGGTTCAGGGTAAACTAAACAAACATGCATAATGCAAAAAAAAAGTTATTAAAACTAGTATTTCTATCATATAATTTAATATTACCCACTAAACACATACAATATTATCAATAGTAGATATTATAATAGGTTTGTTTACTTTTGTGTTTTCAACTATCATGGCCAGACATTCGGCAGCAGCAATAATCGTTTGGGGTTCGTAGAAATCTTCATACTTGTCGAATTCGTCCACATCCAGAGATGGCAATAGCACGAAAATCAACCGAAACCCCTTGGCTTCATCAATCATTTCCATACTCTGTGGGTCACTGGATGCCCGGCCTAGAGCGATACAAACGTGCGCCAATACCAAGCTGTGCAGACTAGTATTGAGAAGGTCTAGATACTTGGGCACGGCTATTAGTCTAAGCTTGCCCCGCAACGATTCAGATTCCCACAGTTCGGACAGCGTGGCGACAGCGTAGCCGATCACTCTGTCGTCGAATTTGTATGTCAACAGTTCCATGAGAAAATCGACAATGGGGTCTCTCTCGATAACTTGTCTGCATTTTGCGTTCAAAGAACTTTTCCACAGCAGGGTGATAACCAACACCATAACGTGATCGTCATTTCTACCGCGCACAAAATTATACTTAATTAATATAGTTTCTATTTATATAGTAAGACGGTCAATATTATACTATCACTAGGTAAAAAGTGTTTGCAACGGCATTTTTAAAAAAGCAATATGTGTTGGAGGTTAGAAAGGGATTTGGCTTACCGGCTGGTTGTCGATGACACTATTTATAATAATTGAAATAATTGCATATGTATTGAATGTTATTTTATGAAAGTTCTAAGTTCTTACTTACTGTATAGTTAGAATTCTAATCACTGTAGTTTAAAACAGAATATAAAGAATTAACATATTTTAAAATATCACTAATAACTAAAATTAATTTGCCTGGCAAACATTGTGTTGATTTTCAATTTTAGAGGCATTATTTCTATACAGAAAAAGGTATCACAATTTAGTTTATTATTTCTCCAGCCACTGAGTATAACTAAGTATTTTTTATAGGTACTTATAGTTCCTTACATACTGTCTATAATTTAATAATGAATGGAATCAATGAAACATCTTATCCTCTAATGTTGGACATGAATTATTTTATTATTTTTATTTTATGTAAAAGAAAATAATAAAAATGAAAATATTATACAGATAGAGAACTATACGAATATGATACCAAAAAGTAACTGATATCTATTGAATTCTACATAGCTACCTTGGAAAACATTTAAGTATTTATTTTGCTTATAGTGCACTAAAATTTGGTTAGGCAAAGATTTCTTTTTGATTTCATTATTTTCATGCATACACTTATACTATTATAATACACATGTAAAGGTTTGTTTTTACTGAAATTTTTTTATAGCTTTGAAAAGAGCTTCCATCCCTTTGTATTTCAGTAGTATGTCGTATATTACAGGATCGCCGTCGAACATACACAATATAGTTTCGGCCGCTTTTTCCGCAAGCTGGGTAGAATCACTAACCAAAAACTCTATGACTTGCTGCAAAATGTTTAGTTCCTTTAGGGCTACTCTAATGTGTATGTCTGTCTTTTGATTAACGACTTCTGACCGCGTACGACAACATTCCGCAACTAAACTCATTATGGAAATTTGAGTTTCGCTATGTACTGAGTTCAAAAGTTGAGAAAGCAGTTGCACGAATCCAGTTTCCCTAAAAACGTATATTTAGTTTAATGCACCATAAAAATAAACTGTTACTGATCATTTACTTTACCACAACTCTTTTTGGCTTTTTAAAGACCGACACAGCTGTCTTAAGGTACCGGCACAGCAGTTCATTAAACCCACTGTGGCCCGATTTGTCTCATTCATATTTTTCAAGTACATAGATAATACGTGTTTCGATACGTTCATCATTTGCACCTTAAAAGTCGTTCGGTGTTTTTAAAATAATATTTGACCAACAACCAACAGTTGAATGATTAAGTTTAATATGCAGTCGACAAGAGTTGAAAATACTTAATATGTGTACCATAATCTTAATCCCGCCACTTAGACGGATAAGCTTTCTTCCTCTCCTCAATTTGGCGATGTTCTGTAACGTTTCCGAAGCCAAGTATTTAACGTTGTAGTTGTTTTTAAATAATAAAATATTAATCAATGGTTTCACTGCGTCTAGCTTACATAACGCACATTGGACTCCGTAATGTTGGGACATTTCGTGTACAATGATCAAGGCGTTTTCCTGAATTATAATTGTTGCGTTTACGATCAAAAGATTAAGTAGGTAGTGAACCTATAAAAAAGATATGGTTTTTTTACCATGCAATCTTCGTTGTTACATTCCAGTATATTAATTAACACTTTGAAACCGTTTAAAGCAATAAACATGTTTTGATATGGTCCCTCTAATATTTTTTCCATTTTAAGTTTGACCAATGCAGCTAGAGTTTTTGTAGGGTCGGTATTCTAAAATTTCAAATTAAAAAATATTAGTAAGCTCTACGATATTACAGTTAAAAACACAAATCTGTCAAAACAAGTTTTAATTTTCAATCAAACTGAAAAATATAGTTTAACTGATGTATAACTAAAAATAAAACTTAACATGCACTACCGTAGGAATTATTGCCATGGACCGTCAGGCTATGAAATTAGGTAATTAAGATAATTTCAAATGGCCACCTTTTAACATAATTTAGTTAGATAACAATATTATTGTACATATCTAAGAATAATAATAATCATAAGAGTCCGGAATTTGATACATTTGTATCTTTTTCATAATATATAATAATAATGTATAATGTAAATCACAATTGAATGCACCTAGCGATTTTTTTTTTTTTTTTAATAGGTAATAATAAAAAATTCCTCACAATGTTTAGGTATAGATAATGATAATTATGTACATAGCTTGTATTGAATTTATATAAGTAAAATCAAAGATGGGCAAGTTAATGAAAATAATTAACTGTGGCTAGTTAAGTTAATTCAATTAAATTGCCTTCAGTTACAGTTAAAAGTTAACAATAAAAAAAAATT
>VUJU01003137.1:0-28918 GCA_009835225.1 Aphis craccivora | reverse complement strand
GATAACGATTTATCCTCAAACGATTTTAAATATTTGTTATTATTCAAAAAGTATAAGCCGTAAATACTTGAAAATTTCACCAGTTATTAAGATTCGCGTTTTCTTTACGTGATTTAAATTTTAAAATATTTTGACTGTTTTTGAGCTATTTATAGACAACTGAAATTTTCAATTTTTCTGAAAAAAATTTTTTGAAGTGTTGATAAAACTTTTTTGGCCCAATCAAAATACTTGAAAATTTAATACAAAGTTCCTCATAAGTTAGTTTTTTAGTGATTAAATTATAAGAATACATAAGCACAATTTTTTTTTATTAGCATTTGAAGTTCAAATATTGACAAAAATTTGTCAAAATCATGAATATTTGCAAATTATTTTGTAGGTATAATTCATAAAAAATTTTTTATAAGTAGCTAAGAGTTGAAAATTTGATACTAGATTTTCCATAAATTAAGCTGATAATAATTATAAAAGAACCCTTAATTTTGATGTATTCAGGCCATTATAACATAAACCACCTTTTTCACTAACCACTAGAAATTATATCCTATAGGCTGACAAATCATCTCCGTTCAGAATCGTTTTTCGTATACAATGATACCTATCATTGGATTCAAATTTAACACTCCTATAACATATAATAATGATCCATATGACACCTAATGTACAGCAGAGTGGTACCCACTTTCCCACTTTTTTAATATTTGTATATCGAAAAAATGATTAGCACAAATATTATTATAAGGAATTAAAAAAAAAATAAATTACTATTTCAGACGTAAAAATAAAATTGTTTAATGGAATTTGTTACTATTTCAAATTAAAAAAAAAAAAATTCATTAAATCCACAAAATATAATAACTGATAAAATGAATGTTTTTTGAAAAAAATTGAATAATAATATTTAAAATTGCATCATAAAAAGTGCCGTATAAATATCGACATTTGTACACAGTTTTCACCCCCTTGATTCGGAAACGGTTGACAGGATTATCGTCACAAATCTCGTTCACATATTATACATAATATGGTCCACGTTAAAAATAAAAATTAAACAATATTTAATCTCCGATGTGTGTTATCTATAAAAAGTAACGTACTATGGCGTATTTTTTATCTGTTTTCCATTCGATAGTAGTATTTTTTTTTTTTTAACTAATTTATTATTTTTTACATATATAGTTACATAGGGATAGGTACATCTCTTGCGTATTGTAATTCGAAATATTGTATTTACGTATATTTGTTTATAATTTTTTATGTTCCTGAACAAAATAAATTATCGTTATTCGCAATTCGGTCCCTTTTTATGATTATCTGTCATATTTTGTTTTACAGCCGTTATTGTTATAATCTAGATTAGTTCGTATATATCTACAAAAAAAAATATATATAATATAATAAATTTCATTCATATATTAGTTTGTGTCGGATGTATGGATTATAATAACATAACGTCTAATAATACATTTGTTAATCTAGTTAAAAATCTGACTTGAAAACATAATAGTCTCTATAAATGATCACCTGTCAAATCGTATTCCTTTTTCCTACCATTTATCGTTATTACATGGGGATAAAAAGATCCCATTTTATTTTTGTTCGTTTCCGATTTAACAGTTTTCTGTAACACTTAGCAAAAAAAAAATATGTTATTATGAAAAAAAAAAGTACACATCAAAACTAACTACCAAGTGCTGAAACATTTGGTGAAGTGAATTCACCATTATGCGTGTGTGTGTGTACGTGCGTGCGTTTTTTGTCAACATATAGTAACATATAATTATGTACTGTGTGTTTTTAAGTATATCGATTTAGCGCATTTTCTCTTAAGTTTGGTCAATTATTTTTAACACTTTGTACAAAATGAATGTTCCTTGATGATTATTTGAACAAGTTTTAATTATTAAACAAAATACCATTATCCAGCTAAAGTTATGCTTAAATTTGGTCACCGTGAATCCTAAGTTCCACGAATTAAACTTCCGATACAAGAGTTTGATAGACTAGCCTATATATAATATGTATGTCTATGTATACTCATACAGATATTATATATGTTTGTATATTGATTTTGAAACAATTTGAATTCATTGTTGCACATAATCCAAAACATGATCGTCTAAACTCGATTATTTTAAACTTAAGCACAACCATTACGGCAATTACCATAATTCAAATTATCCTCTGGACATTGGCAAAATAATGGTATGCAAACGCACCATCGATTATATATGTACTATTAGGTATATTTTATGTATATATACATAAACACACACAGTCTTTAGGGTATCGTAGGGCTTTAATACTTGTATATTAACTTGAGAAGACACTGATATATTTTACGACCGTTCGGCCGATAAGTTAGCTCTAGCGATCTCGATACACATTAATTAACGGTGTTAATAATTTATTGGCGTTTCCAGTAGAAATAAAGCTTTTATAATATCCAGAAAGCAACCGCTTTGCCACAATTAATCTATTATTCATTCATAAAACGATGACTGCGCAGTAATACCCATATTATCCAGGAAAAAAAATCGATGATTCGTATAAAGTATAATATTATTAAAGTTTTAATATTATTTCGACTTTAATAACTAATTTAGCTTGTATAATTATAGATTAAATAGACAAAAGAATTCCACAAAGAAAATAGTTCATTATCATTGTTATTTCTGTAATCACTCTTCAAACTTTAATTGACGCGCAACATCTGTACAGATTAAAACTTATAAAAAGCACAATTTGAAAAATAAAACACTAATGTTACCATATTACACTATAACACGTATAACATATAACACCCAATGTCCTACATAATAGGTATTATATTATTACACATGACGATTACTTAAACAATAATTGATAGACAGTAAATAATTATTATATCTAATTACTAACTCTAATTTTTGTCTCACTGTTAAAATAATAAACGGGATACATCACGTGCGGGTAAGGAAAAGGATATAATTATAGCGTGTACGATTTAGGAAAGCACAAAAGGACATCATAACATCACGCAGTTTTAGGTAGGAGAGCTGATGCCTATTGTATTCGAACCGACGCGCGACGGGAATATGTATATATATTTACCCGTCATTCGCATTCATTAAAGTCTTGACGACGATACGATAGGAAAATGGATGGGGTTGTGCAGAAGATTTAAAATACAATTGTTATCATTTTTTTTTTTTTTTTTGTAATATGAACTAGCGATAATAATTATCTACTTTTTCTCTGCAGGTCTCATAACCACTACTGGACGGAAACTTGACAGAGAAACTGAATCAGAACACATACTGGAGGTAAAAATATACGTTTATAATAATTATCATGTATAATATAGTGATATAGTTTAATAAACATAAAACAGACTAAAACACAATTTCTTAGTAGTGTTTAGTATTTACATATACAAGTAGAATATCAAATAGGTACTGCCGCAGTGTAATTATTACTATATGTGTCTGAGTTTATACTGTTAATTGATGTATTTGTTTTGGATAATAATATTTTCATTCTTACAACAACTAAGGGCCGTTCTTACAATGTCCGGTTAAAGTTTACGGACACTTAACCGGCGGAATTCTGCCGGTAATAAAATCTGTTATCAGTCGGTTAGCGTTAACCAACACTTTACCGGACATTGTAAGAACGGCCCTAAACAAGCTCTTTCTCTACTTCCAAATACCTATAAAATTATGGCAGTCTTGTGCAACGAAATTCAACGTTAAGAACACGCAGCAGGTTCTTTCCAAAACCATATTATATTATTCTTTTTATGTAATATCATCGCCTCCTCACCCTATGCAGATGTTTACACTTTTTCCCAAAGATATTTTAATTCACAGTTTTAATTATTTTTAAGAAAAGTTTTTCTTTTAATTCACAAAAAAAAAAAGTCCATTGTTTTAAATTTCAAATTATCTAAACCAGCGATTTAACTCGTATATAACTGCTTTATAATCATATTACTTAATAGTTAGTACTTACCCATTCCTTTGGAGGAAGGAGGCGTTGTCAGCGATCCTATGCGAACACAAAACATATCGTTTTGTCTTAAAATCCGTCGACATGTTTTAATTTCATATAATCATTATAATAATATCAATATTTATTAATTATTTAACTATTTTCGTCACGACAGGTGACGGTCATCGACGACGGCATACCAGTTCTCTCGTCCACCACCAGCGTGGTTATCACAATCGAGGACGTTAACGACAACGCTCCTGAAATGTTGAAAAAGGCTTACCGGTTTAAAATCCCCGAAACACAGCCCGTGCAAGAACCGTTGGTCCAGGAGAACAGCACAGCTACGACCACTGCGGAAACGGCTGAAATCGACGAACTACTCGACAAAAAGCCATGGACGTGTTTCGGACCCAGTGACATCGCAGGACCGGCGTTGTTCAGGGTCAGTATAATAAATATCTGTTTAAACTTAAAATTTCAAGGCTTTCGACTTGTTATAATGTTCCTACTGCTGTATATTCGATAGTTCGACACTCGGGCCTTTTATTTATATTTATCGTTTGAAAATGTTATGAAAAAATTTTTAATTAAGTACCATGTCTAATAAAATAAAAAGTCGAGTATTTAATTTTTTTCACGATGTATCTGACTAAATAAGTTTCTTGTGTTGACAAATTATCACCCTATATATTCTACGTGGTTTTATTGATTGTTTTTTTTTTAAGATGGATAAGCGAACTTTTAGAAGTCATTTTAGAAACTATCTAGTGATTGCCAAAAAAAGTTTTAATCTCCCCCTTCCCAGATTTTCATTTATCACTTTATCTATGTATAAATACTTTTTAAACAATATGACCCTATACTTAAATTAAGTCATCCATGCATCACTATAATAATATAAAAAATACACATTAATCTACAGTGATAGTCCTTGCAATAGTTTCCATGGTTTTTATACGTATTTGTATATTATGTGTTTTTATAGATTGTGGCCAGTGACAAGGATTCTGGAGATAATGCTCGGTTAACGTACACTATGAAAACCGCACAAGGATATGACGATATATTTTCTGTGGACCCCGACACCGGTGTAATATATTCAGACCACTCGTTTCGAGGGAACCAAGATTTTTCATTCTACGTGAGTAAAACTCATTTCTACTAACTATAATAATTGATACCTATTTTAATAATTAAAGAATCATTCTGGTGTATATATATAAAGAATGGAAAAGATAATAAAAATAATAATAACAATCTATACTTACTGCGTTTGTCTCGTTTGAATCCGGTCATTAAAACCGTGTAGAACTAAGACATTTTGTAATGGCTGTTATTTATTGTTCAACCACAGACCACTACAGTATAATATATAGAATTATAATATAATTGATCCATTTTAATTTAACATAAAATATTATGGGAATTTTCTTTTTTTACAAGTTTGTAATTTTTGATGACATTAAAATCTATTACTGCAGTTCGAAGTAATAATCATATCTGTCTCTTTAAACACCCGTAATGTAATTTCATAAATTTATGTTATAATTAATTTTACGACGCCACGAGATATCATTATTGCATTTAACAACATTAATTAAAATCAATAACATTCTGTAAACTATTATATTATATAATATATTACGAAACAGTCAAACAATTTTATTTTTTTATCATCAAAATAGATAAATTAAATGCGTTATACACTGATAGAAATTATTTTGTTCTTTATTGTATTTTATTATTTTATCCATTCATATTTTACACACAATTTGTTCCGTCTAATAGCATTTCTTGTTATACCACGAAAATAGAAAAATAATAGGGTTTTAAATATTTTCAACGAGCTATTATTATTTAACGAGTATATAATATTTATAAGAAGCTTACGTTCCATTTCAGATTTGATACACTTAACTTTTAATACTTTACTATTATGATATAATAAGTAGAGCTCTAATTTGATTAGGTACTAAATATAATATATTTTTGTTAACACAATTGTATTTTATACTATCATACGTATAGATAATATAATGTAATATGTATTGATGATTCACTTCCTACTTACCACTTACCCCCATTTTTCTTTAATAATGATTTTTTTATTAATTTATTCAAATCTTGATTTTTTAAATTTTTACGTATACTAAAATTCATATTTCCATTTTCCTATTATTTAGATTTTGTTATACTATATATTAGGTAATAGTGTTCTTTTACGTTACGAACTATTTTGTTAAATATATGGATCGTATAATTAAATCGAAAATCGAAAAAATAGTTATATTGAGTTATTAATATGTATACTCATGTGTTATATACTAAGGATTTTAATACTTAAAAACATATTTTGCAAAAACATAAAACAAATGTAATATTGGATTTAGTATTATATTCATCTATACAAATTATAGAATGTTTATAGATAAATATTAATCTTCCAACTCTTATTATAAATTTATTTCATTTTTATATACTATATAGTATTAAATTAATACACTATATAAGTACCTATGTTATTTTTATATATATATTTTTTTTTTTATTATTAATTGTTAAGCCTTAGTGTTCTAGCGTTATCAACTTTTTTTTTTAATTTTAATTATATTCAACTTCTTAATAGTAAATTGTTTATCAGATGACTATTTGAAAATGTTAATAGATCTAAATTAAGATTTAAACGAGTTTTAGGTATAATAACATATGGGCTAATAACCACGCTGTTAATGCCGCAAAGTCCTGGTTTCTTACAACCACGCATCCGTGATCACTCAAATTTTGCCACATTGGCGACCGCAGCGATCGGTACTGTGTCAACTTTTTCAAAAGTGATCATGCAGCGGTCGCTATACTTTGGCAAAATTTGAGTGATCACGAATGTGTGGTTGTAGGAAATCAGGGCTTTGCGGCATCAACAGCGTGGTTATTAGCCCATATGTTATTATACCTAAAACTCGTTTAAATCTTAATTTAGATCTATTAACATTTTCAAATAGTCATCTGATAAACAATTTACTATTGAGAAGTTGAATATAATTAAAATTTAAAAAAAAGTTGATAACGCTAGAACACTACATAAATGGTATATACCTACCTAAATATGAAAAAATATATATATTTTTTACTTAGAAATATATCCTATTTAAAACTGACATACCTACCTACTTCTTTTTTTCAAATGACAATCATTAAGTCACATGACACTTACTAAATGTCATTAATAATCTAAATAATTTAAATAATGGTCCTTAAGGCTTAAGTGTAACTATATTTTAAAGTTTCAGAATCTTGAATTTTATTAAATCTATTATCATAAGAAAAAATACTTAGTGAATCGCCTGCCATTTTATACCAGTATATTAACTTTTATAAAATTGTACACCAACTATTGTTTAAAATTTATTTATTGATCTTTATTTTCGAAATTATTTTATTTAATTTTTCTTTCATATTAAGTGACAACCCAACTAATTATTCCATTTTGGATATACCTACTGCCAGCAAAATATGACTTATAATATATACTTATGTACGTATATATGTTCACTCAAACCGCATTTTCCGTTCTAATGCTAATTTACTTACCAATGCATACTAAAGGGCGTATACCTTTAATACTATTCTGATTATAATACCATTTGGTTTATTACACTATTATTCGTTCCACGCATATATATATTCGTTGTCGCGGTCGTCTTCGCTGGTATGAAAACATCAAAATCCAATTTATTTTCATGCGGAATCTCGATGTATAAGCCAAACACATTTTTCCTTGGTAGAAAAAAGAACTTTTTTTTGTTTGACACATATACGCGTTTGAACCATCATTATTTACTCCGGATCGAACATCTAAACTCATCTATATCTTGGATTCATTCCACTTTATATTACTGTATACGGTTTAAATCGCAAAAATCGTTTAACTTCCGCACAGTCCTTGCAGATTTTTTTTTTAATCTTCATCGGACATTTTTATTTTTTTTTTATTTTTTTTTTTTGTCTTAAATATATTTCGAATTATGAACCATAAAATAATAAATTATAGGCTACACTAACTATTGGATGTATTTATGATATAATATACTAAATCCTATACTCAATATTTCTTAACATTTGCTATAAAATAAACTTTGATTTATAATAATAATCTATTCAAGTGTTAATATGAAATACTAATTACTATTTATTAAAAAAATATTTTATTACAAATAATATAATAATGACTTCTCGCATTTATTTTTGTATGGCCTATATATGTGTATTGTGTGTTTATGTATACTTGCCAGATTAATATTGCTGCGTTAAGCTTAAAATCAAATCTGAGTTAATATAAATAAAAGCTCGGAAAATGTAGTCCTTAAAGTTACGTACAAATACAAATACTTGTTTGCTTATAAGTTATAACTTTTTCAATTTTGAACGAATCGTGACAAAGTTTCATGTGAATATTCTAAACAATATCAAATATGTATATCATACAGGAATAACCTAAGTGGTATATTTTGTCTTATATACAAATATTACTGTTAAAAAGTAATAATATACATGTTATTTATAATATTATATTGTTATAACAGATTCATTAAATCGTAATTTCTATAAAAGTAAATACTTAAAAAAACTGTCCCACTTTTTATGATGAAAATAAATGTTTCTCAACTAGAAAAAATTATCTTCTCTTTGATAAAAACAATCGGTTTTTATTTATTTTTTTACATTTTTTATAATTGGATGGTCTCGTTTATTATAATAAGTCAACCACGTGGATAACATGCGTACACATATTAAATACGTATGCATAATATATACACGAAATACACCCTTTTGCTTCAACCACAGAAATCGACTCGTATATTGTTAATGAACGCTATCTCCGCGTAACCCGTATAAATATATAGGATACATATTATTTATTTTCTATAACATCTCATTAGTACTAACGAGGTGGTCGTCATATTTCACTGAAAAAAAAAATTGATAACCGAAATGACCTCGAATACGAATCGCTTAACAAATATAATTCCACCTGTATCAGATTAACAATTTTTCGTGATTTAGGTAAGAGCCACCGACAACGGATCTCCAAACATGAGTGCCGTAGCGAAAGTAATCGTTGAAGTGTTGAAAATACCTGAAAACTCTAAACACGTTCCTGAAATCCAAAATCCAAATCAAAAAGTTGACATTACAGAAAGCGATACCGTCGGTTACATAGTGGCACTTATCAATGCTGTGGACAAAGACCAAGATTACCTTTGGTACCGGATTGAAAGTAAGTTCACCATCATCAATTAATAGATACTTTAGTGCCCTGAGTTCCTTGCCGTCATCATCCTCTATGAAGTAGAACTAACTCAAATGTTTGTAGTTATTTGCCTAATGATTTTAATTTACTATCAACGATTTTAAAATTAATATAACAATATATCAGTTATTTTAAAAGTAATACAAGACTACAAAAAAAACCACGAAATGTATAATTTGATGAAAGTACTTAAACCACCTCACTTACCGTGCTATTATTTCTGAAACGACTTAATCATCCATACTTCTTTTGTGTAGCTTTCTATTACAAAAAAAAACCCTAGAAAATGTTTTGGAAATACCAACTTCAAAACACCCGGTAACACAATTACGCGTTCGAGTATAAAGCACTATCTATATTTATGATATTGAAAAGTAAATACAAACGAAACCATTTTTTATGTGTTCATTGTCTTTTGCGTCCATTTCCAATAGCAAAATTCTATTTATTTTTCGTCTCAAATCTAAACACAACAATAAAATGCTTATTAATTTTTATATTTTAAATTCTTTATGAAATATCTTCTTTTTATTTTTGTAAGCACTTAATACAATTTTTCATTTAATTTGTAAATTGCAGATACAAAAAATTACAAAATGTTTTTCTGTAGGTACTATTACGAAATTATTTTTATACATATACATATTATCATTCATTGTATTAAACACTTATTTTATTATTTCCAAAAA
This sequence comes from Aphis craccivora, assembly GCA_009835225.1. Taxonomy (NCBI): domain Eukaryota; kingdom Metazoa; phylum Arthropoda; class Insecta; order Hemiptera; family Aphididae; genus Aphis; species Aphis craccivora. The sequence goes on along the minus strand of VUJU01003137.1, from coordinate 18,943 downwards.
GATTACTTTAAATTTCTACTTCGCAGTTAAAAGTTTTGCAATGTTTTCTAAAATACTATATAGGTATAGCCTTTTACTTGTGAATTTATAAAATTCTGTTACAATATGGCTTTATGAAATACTTTTTCATTTCACTAAAATATAAAAACCAAGTACGTCGAGGACCAAATAAAGTTTTTATATTAATCATAAACACATTGAATGTATCCACACTCGTTTAAAACATTATCCCGCGAATACGAGTAAAACGATATTATAATATATTAGTCACAACGCACTATTCGTCGTTTTTTTGTTTCGCAGTCAATTCGTAGACGACGTATAATATATAAACTTGCTTGTGGATATATACAAAAGACAGTTCATATAGTATATTGTCTGGTTTACCCATAAGCTCAGAAAAAACTTTACATTGTACAGCATCATACATCATATTATCATACTACACTATATACAAATATATAAAAATGTATATTATCGTTTCAAAGGCGGTGACCCAAATTCGGATTTCATGATCGAGGACGACGGAAACGTGTTGCTAGCCCGACAGCTCGACTGGGAGAAGCAGAAAGAATATAACCTGACCATCTCTGTGACGGATGGCGTGTACACGACGGCCACACAGCTGTTTGTCAACGTCAAAGACATCAACGAATACAGGCCGAAGTTCTCGCAAGATCTATACGAGGTAAACGTGACTGAAAACGCAGAAATCGGTTCGCCTGTCGTACAGCTGATAGCCACCGACGACGACCAGGACCTAAAGCTATTATACGGCATACACAGTGCCCAACACGTCAACTCAGTCAAATCGTTCGCTGTCGACTATCAGTCGGGAGTCGTGTCAGTACAACAACCATTGGACAGGTAATAATACTATAAACGCGTATTTTATTATTAAGTACTATTTTTAGTCGATATGAAACTGATTTGAATGAAATTCGATTAAAGTGAAGTGTTTAATTAGATAGTTATCAACTTATAACTTTTCTATTTTCTAAACGCAATGAAATTAGTAATTACTCAAATGTACTTCACAGATGAAATGTAAATGTATAATATATTTTTTTACAACTCCCCGGTAGTTTTTCCATAGTGACACAACTGAGAAAATCTAAAATTGTCCTCTCTATTAAGTAACGTTCAAATAACATTTAAAGGTATCATTATATAACACAAAATTCCATGTTATCGAGTATATGAACTATAAAGTTTCATCTAATGCTTTCATCGTACAGTTAATATTGTAATATTTACCGTACCTATTAATTTTTTTTTATTATTTTAATATTTTGATGGCATAAAGTTCACCCCGTTGGAACTATGATAAACTATAAATTAATATTATATAACTGAACTTGTCCTTTACAGAGAAAGCATAGCTAGGCACGAGTTGACAGTGGTGGTCAAAGATCAGAGCACACCGTCCAAAAAGAATTTTGCCCGCGTCTTGATCACGGTGATCGATAGCAACGATCATGCACCCGAATTCAGTTCCAACATAGTACAAGGTCGGGTATTTGAAACCACTGCAGTGGGCACTAGCGTTCTGCAGTTGTTAGCCACGGACAAAGATCACGGCGAAAACGCTGCCGTATCATATCAAATAATATCTGGTAAGTTCCTCATAATCGCCATAAATATTTAGTATCCCATAACGAAGTTGAATAATTTATTTATTTTTTTGTTCGTAAATACTATACAAGTTTTTATATTATTGAAGTATCAGGTAGATTCCCGCTGCTGCAGTTTATTATTATTAATATTGGAATATTGTTTTCGTTATTCTCATTATTACCATTGTATGTGTATTTACATTATATGCCTCTGTATATCTTGGGCTCACGCTCGTTATTGTTATTAAATAAATAAAAATATATATATGTATTCGTATTTAAACGGATGTATCGTTTCGTTTCGGTTGTAAATATTTATAAAACGGAAATACTCGTATTTTAGAGAGACGTGTGCCGCGTATGTACACAAAAATGAATGAAAAAATTCGATTATAAATAGTTCGACTTTTTCCTGTCGCCCGGAACAAAATTCGCGATTCCAATTCAATATTACGTACCGATGAAAAAATAAAAATAAATATTGCCTCGTGCGCTTTGTGCTGAATTTGTTTACCTTATCTGTAAATTAATACCTTGAACACTACTCAGGGAACATCGGTAACGTGTTCAGCATCGACAGCAAACTGGGCACACTACACGTCATGAAAGAACTGGATATGTCCGTATCGTCGGAATACACGTTGATAGTGAAAGCTGTGGACTCGGGATCACCGCCACTGTATTCTACCATACCCGTGTACATAATGGTCGTCATGGCTGACAACGCTCCGCCTAAGTAAGTACTATGGTTGCGTACCTATAATATAGCAGTATATTATACGTATACGCATAATATATATGTATACGTATTAACGATGTTTTTCTCTATTTTTCAAAAATTGTTTCGCCCCTCCTTTTGAAAAATAAAGGTTCAACAACCCCGAAGAATCAGCCGAAATTTATGAGAATGAACCGTCCGGGACCGTGGTCAAACGTCTACAAGCTAGGAGCACGTCATCTCTGCTGTTCGAACTAGTCGAGGGTGACACGTATAGCTTGTTCGCGGTGAATCCCAGCACCGGTGTATTGGTCACCAGACGGCCGTTAGACTATGAATCATGTCACGTGTACAACCTGAGCGTCACTGCTACGAATATGGTAAGCACCTTAACGACGGTTTTAATTATGATTTTAAATTGCTGGTCGGTGTTTCGTAGTCTCATACCAAAACTCTGCAGTACAAAATACATAGTTATTACAGTTTATATGTAAATAATTCAGCTGTATGCATTTTTATTACATATTTTTATGTATTTATTTTAACATAATATTCAGTATACCCATTACAGTAAATAGGTATCTCTATAAAATAAATTCGCCTATATTTGTGCGGAATAATTTAATTTCCGAAACTATTGAATGATCAAATGCCAAAACAATATCAATGCAATAAAAATACCTACACCATATACTTATTAGGTTTTACCGTTACATTTTTTATAAAAACTAATTCGTCGCTTTGGCAGAGTAATTTAGTATATTATTTTCAATGGGATTATGTAAGTTTTTGTGCAATTAATTTTATAAATTAATCGCTCTCTAATTATTTCGATTGATTTAAAATCTTGCGTCCGATCGTTTTTATCTACATTTACTCGTACAGACGTTAATATAATATGTTACGTTCAAAAGTGCATGATACATAAAGATATCGTGATATGATTCATTGAATTCACGGTCACAGTTACCTCTCTTGGTGTATATATATATACTTTTATATATCACTTGATGTACCTCAATATTGGGTTTGAATCGAATTCAATTCCCCCCTCACTGTTTTGTCTTTTACAGGCCGGTTCAAAAGCTGTCTGCCGCGTATCGGTGCACGTGCTTGACAGAAATGACAATTCACCCGTACTGGTGAACACAAGCTACAAGGGTGTCATCAGCGAAGCCGCGCCGATCGGTTCGCTGGTCCTTCTTAATGACACATTGCCGATGTTAATCAAAGCTTCAGACGCCGATTCTGGTTCGAACGGTTTACTCCAATACGAAATAGTGGAGTTTGCCCAGAGTCGAATGTTCCACGTTGTTTCTAACACGGGTAAGTGTATCAATACGGTAACTGCAGGTGTATGTCGGTAATGTATTATTTTGAGTAAGAGATAATTATGAAGACAATCCTAATTATATATTTTAACTATACATTTAACATACCTACTTAATCTAAACTGTCGAAATGTAGAAGCGTTTTATATTTTAAACTATATAATAATTATATCTATTAATTTAATTTTTTATTTTATTAATTAATTCTAAAATACACCAGTGCGACCCACAGCCGACGACATCAATAATACATTATAGTATACACTGTACCAGTCCATATATAAATATAATATATAGTAAAGAATATTATCGATGTTGACCGGCTTTATATTTTCGTCCTTCATAGGTGCCATCAGGACGACAACATTGTTGGACTACGAGACATCGCCGAATATAACATTCCACGTCAGAGTCATCGATCAAGGCAACCCGAGACGGACATCAGAGGTACTGGCCAAAGTATTCATTTCGATTTTGGACGTTAATGACTGTCCGCCGGTGTTTACGAGCTACGAGTACAATGCATCCGTGCTAGTTCCCACCTATGTCAATGTGGCCGTCGTACAACTAAACGCTACCGATGGAGATTCTCCAGGGCAAACAAAATTGACGTATTCGATTATTGGAGGAAACGAAGCAAACGTCTACACAATCGATGCCGATAGAGGACTCATAACAGTTAAAGAACCTACTTTGGGCATCAAATCAAGCCCTCATAATTTGGCCGTTTCCGTGACCGATGGCAAATACTCCAGTCAATCGTAAGATTTTAGAAATATATACGTTATACCATCAACTAGTTTTAATCTAAGATTTTGTCCCATAGTTTTCCAGTTAAGAGAGATATTATTCCCAGTATTATTAATTTGTTAAATTTTAACAAAAATAAAGCATACAATAGCATACAATCATAGGCGTAACTTGGTGGGGGCATTGCCCCCACCATTTTAAACATAATATTATAGTTAATTACAGGCTGTTGTAAGACGCATAGCACACTAGTACCTAATATTATGTTCATTTAGTAAAAAAATTATGTTTGCCCCCACGTGAAAAGAGTCCAAATTACGCATATGTGTTAAAACACATCAAAAGTAAGTACGGTAAAACTGTATCAGCTGATATTTAACCTAAGTTTAATTGATAACCAGTGCTCTAATATAAATTACAGTGCCGACTATATAAATTCAGCCAAAATACATAGTTTACGAAAACCACATATTTCACCAATCATCCATAGGAAAACTAGTAGATGACGTGTGATTGACACCCGCCTCTATCTTACCGTGTTTTCTTGGTTTTTCTATTTTTTTTTTTTCTACTGATCTATTTATTCTATACAATAGAACGAACGCCGTGGATCAAATTTTTATATGGACAGTGAACATATTTTTTAAGTTCATGATTATTATTAAGGCTGTGAATTCGTAGGAAAATACATAATTTTTATCTTTCTTATTACAATATTATATCTTCCTCGACACAAATTTTTAATTAGGTACCAATGAATACAACTTATTTTGCATTTTTAGATTTAGATTTTTCCTTTTTTCATTATTTTTTCGTTATTTTCGTAATATAATTTTCATCAATTAAAACTTTTACCACATTTTATAAATTATTTTTTAATTTGTCTTACATTTTTATACTTTTGATATTTTGATTTTTTTAGAAAAATGTTTAAAATGTATAATAGGTACTTACATTTTTTAAGAGTTTTTAGTGCTTTTGATTCACATTCCTAATTATAATAAATATTTATAAATATTAATAACGTATCTAATGTAACCACGTATGAACTGTGCTTATTTTATTTTGAGGCTGTAGGAAATCAACATTTAGTAATAAAAAATGCATAACATAGGCCATAAGCGCAACTATAAGATGATTTGAGGGGAGAATAACCACTCGCATTAAAGTGAGCCTCTATTATGAGGATTTTTATATTTTATTTATGTTACTATTACCTAGTAATATGGTATTTATTTTACCTAGGTAGGAATAAATAATAAGTCATGTGTATAATCATGATTTATATTATAATATTCGTATTAAATTTGATAAATGCATGTTAAAAATAATTCAATACAAATAAATTTCTTGGTTGTATTCACCCCCACCCAAACAAAAAAAATCTTAGTTGTGCTATTGTCTCTGGTATACGTAGATAGGTATATTTGCGGTTCTCGTCACTTCCACTCCAACAAAATGTCTCATCCATTTCCTAAGGATTATATATGGTGTCTCGCCAAGGTAAGAAACTGCACACCAGTCCCTTATGCATAAAATTAATCACCAGTTTCTCGTATTTGAATACGACAAGTATAAAGAATTAATTTTAGTTGAAATGTATATAAGGTTTTGGAAAATCTAAATAAAATCGTAATAAAATATTCACGTGATCGCTAAAAAATTGAACAATGTAAAAAAACCCAGTTGGCTAGTTTCCAGATGTAAAAAATTAAAGCATTTTGTTTTTGCCTATACCTATTAAACGTCATTATCATTTATCACTATCTGTATCGACGGCAATAATTTAAAAAGTTACTTTCTGTCCTTTATGAAAATACGGATTTGTCACATTTTATCTTTATCAAAATTGTCACACACACAAAGTCACCTACATATAGGTAACGTTCAATTATACTACAAATATAAAGTCTTTATCATAATAATAATTTGTCACCGACTGGCAGTGAGCTTTACAATATGTATAAATGCATATAAATAGAATTATTATTCAATAGAAGATCCAATTACGTTTCTTGTTATTATAATATCATGAACATTTTCTTAGAATCCCGACGTACCACGATACTCGCTTAAAAAGTCGATCACACAATAATACGATTAAATGTTTTCGGTCGCTCCCAGATTTCTAACGCTCGAAGAGTCGTAACACACCGATTAAAATGACTATTCTATACTAAAAACTGTATGATAGGTACTAATTAATTATTACATTAAAAAAATGTTAATGATTTTAATATAAAGTGCTACCTATATGGCTATATATTATAATATAGTAACGTAAAAACAAAATATGGTGTTTCATGAAGAAAAAATAAATCAAATAGTATAATAATTATTTATTGTACATACATTAGAATATTGAATATAATTTTTAGTATTTAAATTATGCCATTGCGCAATGTTGGATCTGAAACTCATTTAAAGGATACTTTTTAAAAATATACGAGTACGATGTATAAAACCATTTTTGATCATTTATATTGATAAAATATCTAAAATACGTCAAAAACAACATTTAGTAACAAAAAAAGTAAATCAAATCATTTAGATTTTAGATAATAAGATAACAATTTGACATACCTATAATAGTATACCGATTTAATTCAAATAAAATAAGTCTAAGGGGCTCATGTCGCCCCTTTCCCCCTTTAATACATCACTGTTTCATCGTTACCTAATGTTTTTTTTTCAGAAATGTAAATGTCCGTTGGTATCGAAGCGAAGACTCTAGTCTCAAGTTTCAAAAACCTATATATTACGCAACAATTGTGGAAAACGATACTAAAGTCAGATTCCTCTGTGCAGTCACCGTCATTGGAGCACATCTCAACGAACATTTACTATTCTCCATTTCCAACCCAAGTAGTCATTTTCAAATTGGTTCAACTACGGGAATACTCAGCACAACAGGAATTGCTTTCGACCGTGAAGTCAAAGAAATATATCAAATTATTGTACAGGTATAATTCAGCATTGTTAAACAATTAGCAAATTCGCCTAATTAATATACTTTATTTATAAATATTAAGGTTCAAAGCATGGATGCTGACAGTGAATCGCTAAGAGTTGCTCATGTTCCAATTAACGTAACTATTTTGGACATTAACGACAATGCACCAATGTTTGTTAACTTACCGTATTACGCAATCGTATCTATTGACGCAAAAAAAGACGATCTCGTTACAAAGGTAATTAAATAATGAAAGAAAAAATAAAAATATTTTTAAAATATATATTTACTTATTCTATAAACTAGGTGCACGCTGTGGATTTGGATCAAGGTGAAAATGCTGCTGTGCGATATGAACTAACCAAAGGACCTGGAGAACTGTTTAGAGTGTCTAGAAGTACTGGAGAGATATTTTTGAGACATAATCTCGAAAGTCAAAACAATGGCCGTATAAGTGAATTCAAATTGACTGTTGCTGCATTCGATGGAGGTAATTATCAACAATAATCATTAATTAGTTTTCACTCTTATTAAAAAGCTCTATTGTTTGAAAAAAAATCTAGGCCAACAGTCTTATTCCACTGAAGTAGAAGTCAATGTTAAAGTCATGGATCGATCAATGCCTGTGTTTGATAAACAATTCTACTCTGTCTCTGTACCAGAAAATATTGATCTGTACGCGCCTATACCGTTAACTATTAGAGCTGACTCTCCGTTAGCCAGGAAATTGATTTACAGTATTGTAGCCGGTAACACATTTGAAGAATTTGCTATAGATTTCAACACTGGTTAGTATTCCATTAAATTATTTTTTCTTTAACAACTTTTTAATCATGATTAATCACTCTTCGTTATTACCTTAAGCTTAATGATGAAAGATAATAAATTCTTTGATTTATAATTACTATTTAGTATTTAGTGATATTTACACTTCTATATAACACACCACTTACTATTGTTTTTATTTCTTTTCTTGGTGGTCTCAACAGCTGATGATTACGGTGGTACTAGTGAGTACACATTATAGTTATTCTATTGTGTATGTTTTGTGCTTTTTTTTTTTGAGTCTCTGGAATCCCAGTACTAAACTTGAACATCAGTAATTAAAGCACTATAATAATACTTTACTTCTGTCTTCTGCGCATGTTTAGCCTAACCTTTGAATACAGCTTTTTATAAGATAAAATTTCAATTTCAATTACTATGTTCAAGTTTTATTGGGTGATCATAATTTTTTTTTTTTTATTTTAAACATTTGTCTTTTTAATTTATTGTATTCTTCTATGTTTGTGTGGAACATAACTCTGGTATGCTTTTTAAGTAAAAAATCTTAAGACAAGTTTGCTAACTACTTAAGACATATATGTGTTTTGTGTAGCATGAATTATATTTAACTTCTTTTTTATCAATGTAGTCAACTTGAATTACTTTTAAATAGGTTTATTGTATGCTGTGGACAATTTGGACTATGAACAAGTTCAACATTATACATTAACTGTTAGAGCTACAGACAGTGTATCTGGAGTATCAGCCGAAGTGTTAGTTAGTATCATGGTAACAGATGTAAATGATTGCGCCCCTGAGTTCCTTCAAGACTCTTATAACATCTCTATATCAGAATCAGCCTCGTTTGGTTCGTTTATACTGAGAGTCACGGCCACTGACAATGACACTGGTAAACAAATTTATAGAATTTAAAGTATAAATGTTAATTAAAAATAAAATGTTTGAAATTATTTTAGATATGAATCGTGTAATTAAATATTCCATCAAAAAAGATGAAGAAAACTCTACTGATTACTTTCACATAGATGAAAAAGAAGGTTCAATTTATCTGAAACAATCGTTAGACCATGAGACACGACCATTTCACCATGTTGTGTTAGAAGCAACTGATTCAGGTCTACCACCACTGAGCACTACTACTCACCTTTGGATTACTGGTTAAATATTAATATTATTTTCTTTTCGATTTAACAACAATATATTATTTATAATATAATTTGATTATAGTACTGGATGTTAATGACAATGCACCAAAATTTGAACAATCTTCATACTCATGTTGGTTATCGGAAGATGCTGAAAGAGGGCAGTTTGTGACTATGGTGACTGCTACCGATCCAGACATTGTTGATCACTCACGCTTGGTGTATGGCATAACTGGAGGAAATACACAACAAATGTTTGATATAAACTCAAAATCCGGTAAGAGTAAATAAAATCATGCAAGTTTTAATATTTGTATATTTTGTAATAATTTTTATTCAAATGCTTTAGGTATTATAATTGTTTCAAACTTGAACAAGTTAACTACTGTAAACGAACATGTCCTCAATGTATCAGTTAGTGATGGAGTGTATACAAGTTTCTCAAGAGTTAGAATTGAAATGGTGTCAACCAACAGACATAGTCCTGTGTTTGAAAAACTTCAGTACGATGGTCGAATTTTAGAAAATCAATTGTCAGGGACTTTTATCATTCGTGTTCAAGCAATAGACAATGATACAGGTCCATATGGTGAAGTGAGCTACTCAATACCTTCAAAGAAGATGTCAAAAATATTCAATATTAATAATATCACTGGTATGTATAATATATAATCAAAAATAATGTTTATATTATAATTGATAATAATTACATGTCTTTTTGGTAATAAAGGTGAAATTATATCGAGGATGCCATTAGACCGAGAAGAGACATCATTGTATGAAATAAGCGTTTTGGCTTGTGATCAAGGAGCTAGATGTGGATTTACTTTGGTTCGGGTTCGAGTGAGTGATGAAAATGATAACTCACCACGGTTCCTTTTACCAGAATACAAAACATGCATACATAGTTCACTGCCAGTCAATACAGGATTTCTCACGGTTAGACTTACTATAATAGTTTTTGCGTAATTAAAAATCATAAACTAACTTTTAAATTGTAAATATTTTTAATAAATAATAGGTAAAAGCAGTCGACGATGACCAAGAACCATCAGGTCAAATTACTTATTCAATCAATGATATTGAACCCAGTGACATTACTAAACTAATGACTGTGAACAAGTACACAGGAGCTCTCGTTTTACTTAAAACAGTTGAATCCTTAAGTACGAATTTTGTATACCCATTTTTTAATGATAACATTTCTAAAATTAAATTAATCAATTATTTTTTTATATATTTTCTTAGAAAATAATGTTTATCAATTTTTTATACGAGCAACGGACAGTGGAACACCACCAAGACAATCTGATGTTCCTATTGAGCTATTTGTATTATCACCTGAAGACCTTCCTCCTGTATTCCTTCAAGAAGACCAGAAATTTAATTTAACAGAAAATTCTCCTATTGGTATGATCTAATATATTTTATATCCCAAAACTGAGTATTATATAACACATATTTTTAATTTGATAGGTACTATTGTAACAACCGTAAAATTGGTGTCTGAAGTTGAAACTAAATATAAGATAACTGCATCCGATGAGACCGCCAAACTGTTTACAATAAACGATAAAGGCCAAATAACTGTTACTGGCTTATTAGATAGAGAAAAACAAGCATTCCACATACTTGGCGTATTTGCATATACGGAATCATCTCCTCCATTAACTGCATTGACTGAAGTCTATGTCAAAGTATTAGATGAAAATGACAATGCTCCAGAGTTTGACAATGACTTTTATAATGCCAAAATATCAGAAGCCATTGCTGAAGGCACTGTAGTAGTGAAAAGTAATGCAATATTTATATTTCAATTTGTTTATTTTTCTTTTATAAACAATAATTATGTTTATATTATTATAGCTCGAGCAATTGACTTAGATGAAGGCAAAAATGGTGAAATCAAATATTTAATAAATTCCAAATCCAATGTTCCATTTGTGATCGATCAATACTCAGGATCAATTAGTGTTTCTGTATCAAATTTAGATCGAGAAGTAAAATCTTCTTATACATTTGATGTAATGGCCTTTGACAGTGGAACACCATCATTCAACTCCACTGTTAAAGTACATATATCTTTAGTTGACTATAACGACAACCCATCACGTTTCTCTCAAGATTCATATACAGCATCAGGTAATATATTTATTTCGTCTTTGAAATTTAAGACTCATAATAAAATGCATTTTTAGTCGAAGAAGATTCATTGCCTGGAACGGTTGTGGTACAATTAACATTAATAGATGATGATAATGAATTACCAGCCACATTAATGTATCACATCCGTGATGGAGATATGCATTCTAAATTTGCCATTCGGTCAACTGGTGAAGTATATGTAGCCAACACATTAGATCGAGAAACATTAGACAATTATCAACTTTCAATATTAGTTACCGATGGAACTTATGTTTCGACTACACAGCTTCATATAACTGTTACGGACGTTAATGGTATATCATACACATAATAAAAATAACAAAACTATTTTAAATTAAAAATTGTTTTATTTTATTATTAGATGAAAAACCTTACTGCCTTCGACACCGCTACAGGAGAATGCTTTCAGAAGGAGTACCAATTGGCAATTTTATATTAAAAATAGAAGCTCGTGATGCCGATTTAAATCCAAAATTACGGTATTATTTAACTGGTTATGGAGCAGAGCATTTCAATTTAGATATAGACACTGGTAATTTGCATATTAAAATAAACTATATCTTATTTATTAAAACATACATTTCAAATTGAGTATACTTATGAATGTTCTATAAGTAAACATTAATAAAACATAATATACTTCATATTAAAACATTAAATATTGTTGTTGCTTACAGGGTTATTAAAAACAGCTGTAGCTCTAGATCGTGAACAACAGTCACGATACAACTTAGAAGCTCACGTTCAAGATAGAGAGAAAAGTGAATGGGAATGTGTATCTAAAGTGGAAATTATAATGTTGGATGTTAATGATAATGCACCATTATTTATTTCTAACAATAATAATACTGCCTCTCTGTCTGAAGACGCACAAATTGGTACTATAGTAATTAAAATGCATGCGACTGATGCTGACATAGGTAAACTAAAATTGGATGTACATTTTTTTTTAACTATTTATGTAACTAAAACTTTTATGATTATTCTAGGTTTAAATAGGAAACTCAAATTTTCATTACAAGATTCAGCAGACAATCATTTTATTATTTCGTCCGATAGTGGTATTGTAACACTGGCTAAAAAATTGGACCGCGAGACTTGTGAAACCTACAATATTTCTGTCAAAGCCATTGACCATGGTTCCTCTCCACTTTCAAGCGTTACTCAATTAACTGTAATTGTATTGGACGTCAATGACAACCCACCAATATTTGTCCAAAGGTAAATTAAATCAAACAATAATTGTTTAAAATTTAATGTAACTATATAAACCATCATTCCAGAACATACTATGCTACTGTTTCTGAAATTGCACCTATCGACACCGAAGTAACTAGAGTGTTAGCTACATCACTTGATTCTGGTAAAAACGCTGAAGTAATGTATTCGATTGCTGGTGGTAACGAACACAACAAATTCTCAATAAATTCAGAAACAGGCGTTATAAGTGTATTTGAAATGCTTGATTATGAAAGAGTGCGTGACTACTTGCTGACTATACAAGCAACAGATTTGGGTGAACCACCATTAAGTAACCAGGCAATGGTGAACATTACAATTTTAGATGCCAATGACAATGCACCAATATTTGGTCAATTAGCCTATACCACTCAAATCAGTGAAGACGTACATATCGGTGAAGTTGTTATTAAAGTTTCGGCTACTGATTTGGATAGTGAACTTAACGGAAAAATACGTTATGCCTTGGTAAAAGGAGACCACCATCAGCAGTTCTCTATTGATCCTTATACAGGCAATATAACAGTTGCCAAGCCGTTAGATCGTGAACAGGTACTAACATATTTTTACAAACATTCTAATTTTTTATTATGTTAAGGTTTCATTAAAAAATATTTTTTTATTACATGAAATATTTGAATATTGGTTTTTCATGCAATTAATTTTTCTGCATAGATATCAACATATAATCTACAAATTCGAGCAACTGACTCTGGTATTCCTGAACTCATGAGTTTTGCTTTAGTCCAAGTACAAGTGAATGACGTCAATGATAATCCCCCATTGTTTTCACAACATAACTATTCAGCATTTGTCCATGTGAGTATTATATACATAATTAGCATCCCCTCACTAGTCAAAAAAAAGATTCCTTTTTTTGCTTGGAAAATATTTGAATTAATAATTATACAGTTTATTATAACATGTTTGCAAAAAAAAAACTTTGCCAAAACAAAATCTATAATATGTTCAATTATTTAAATAGTTTATATTATAAAAGGAACTTACTGATTTGAGAATCATATAATATGTAATATGTGTATCAACTATCAAATACAATTAATGGTGTAAAGATTCCAAATAAAATTATTATACATAGTAGAACAAGGAAGAAAAATTAACATTATTACATTAGAGTATAAATGAAAAATGCAATTCTTTTGCATAAAATAACTTTTATTTATTATTTATTGAGATTATACCACTCCTTCCATAATTCTTACCCTAATCTGCCTATGATATATACACCTCCTGTTATTAATTGTATATAATATTATGTAATATCAACTTTTTAGGAAGACAAAAAACCTGGTTGGATTGTTTGCCAACTTTCTGTGACAGATGCAGACTTAGAGCCAAATGGTGGACCATTCATATATGACATTCTCAACAGTTCTGATGGCAATGCATTCAGTATTGATCCTGATGGTACAGTTAAGACAGCTGCCCAACTAGATCATCGTTTCCAACAAAACTATAAGCTAGTAATACGTGTATTTGACAATGGCAAACCATATCTGCATTCAGATACGTGGCTGCATATTAAGGTAAATATGAATAATCATTAATAAACATTGTATGGTATGTTTAATATTTTTATAAATTAATTATTAAAATTGCTTATATAATTAAATTCTAAGACTGAGTAATATAAATCACAATTATTTAAAAAAATATTTAGTTTAATATTTAACTTTTATTATTGTATGCTTTTTAATTACATATTATATACAATTGATATCCAAAATTTTATAAATCAAAACTGATTTAAACAAATTTATTTTTGAAAGTAAAACTAAATTATTGTTCACTGTAATTTTCCTTAGGTAATCGAAGAATCACAGTTCCCTCCTATTATAACACCTCTAGAGGTCTGGGTAGGATCTTGGCAAGATCGTTGGGAAGGAGGCTCATTAGGACACGTGCATGCCACTGATCAAGATGAATATGATACATTAGTATATTATTTGATGAATAACAAAGAACTATTCAAAATTGAAGAGAGATCAGGAGAATTAAGAGCACCACAAGGATTAGATGCTGGCTTATACTCCATTAATGTATCTGTCAGTGATGGTAAATTTTGGTCATATTCCACAATTAACGTGGTTGTAGACTCGCTGACTGATGACATGCTAAATGAAGCCATAAGTATAAGGTATACATAAATCAATAAAAATATTAGTTTTTCAGACAAATTTCAATGTTTATAAATTGTTATAGGTTAAAGTCTGTAACACCTCAACATTTTATATCCAGCCAAAAGAAATTGTTGATGCGCACATTGAAATTGAATCTTGGTAAGGATGTAAATTTGATCAGCATCCAAGATGCTCCACAAGGCAACTTAGATATCTTGCTCTACATCAGAGGTGTAAGTTGAATATTTATCTGTTTAATTTTGGAATAACATTACCTATTGGCTATCGTCTAATTTATTTAATTTTATTTTCTAGGGAACTGATTTAAATACCATGCACAATGCTCTTCAAAAGGCTGGTTTGGTCATATCAAATAATGTACTACCTTGTAATTGTACACCTGGCCAGGGTGTGTGTAGTCAACGTATTACTTGGCTAGCAGATCAGGTGCAGACCATTGTTACAGAAATGATCACATTTGTGGCGCCTGCACATACCCATCAACCACACTGCGCTTGTCGATTAGGTTTTGTTGGTAAACAATGCGAAAATAAAATGACTTCAGAGTGTCAGTGCTCCATGGATGAAATTTGTGTACCGGATAATGAAATCGATGGAACATACAAGTGTGACAAGCCGCGAGGCGTTGGCGACCGATGCTTGGCTGGCAATGAAATTGCGTGTTGGCCCCCAATATTATCTAACTTGCACATAACTTGGATTCAACTAACTGCTGCCTCAGCTGCTTTGGTTTTTATCATTATGGTCATATGTGCATTGATCATATGCAGGTCAGTAATTCTTTTGTTATTAACTGTTCAGCCATATTTAAGATAATACTTATTTCTATTTTGTATACTATATTAATTGCCCCACTAGAAAGTGTCGCGTGAAACGTCGAAATGCCCGTCGCAACAAGAATATACATGTGTTAAACACAGAATTCAAAAGAACTGCAAAAATCAGTAACTTAGAAGTAGCTCAGGTATGTGTATGCAAATCATTGTTTTTTTATTTATTATACTAATTTTCAATTTTTTTTTTTTTTTTTAGCGGCCAGTATCTTATACGGCTATAGCAAGCAACCCAGACGCAGCTTACATGGCTACTGTAGCTGCAAATCAACTTAACAATTTAGACACTCTCAGGAGCTATGGTTCAGCTGGTGATGACTTAGAAAATGTTCCACTGGATTATTTACGCAACTTAAACCGTGGTGGTAGTAATAACAAAATAATGAACGGTAAAGGTTAGAATATAAAAATATATTACAAATAATAAATGAAGTGAAAGTGTAAAAATGTATCAAAAAAAAAAATCATATTATTTGATTGAAATCTTTATTAATATATCAATCTACCTAGTATGTAACAAGATTTTCTGATTTTTTTTTTTTATTTATTTAAACATAAATTTGATGAAAAAAATACTTAACAAATCAGGAAATATTGTCATCTTTAAATTTGATGATATTTAAAATCTAATAAAATTAAACTTGAACTGCTGAATGCAAATTTGCTATATGTCATACACTTTTGAGATCAAGGGCGAAGGTAACAAATTTATCTTTACAAAAAAAATTGTTATAGACCTTAAAGTAATTCCTGATGTGACCAGAGTGCCCAGAATGTCAATGCACTGTCCTGAAGAGGACACAAAAATTCTAGGTGGTTACCATTGGGACTGTTCAGACTGGGTGCGTCGCAGCCAAAATCCATTGCCTAATATCAGTGAAGTTCCTGGTAGTGAAGTGCCCGATTCCTCTAGTTTCCACAGTGAGAGCAATGACGAAATGCATCACCATATAATAGGTAAGTGTATAACGTTTTCATATTGTCTTAAGCTCTTTATTTATTTATTTATTTATGATCACCCAATAGATCCAGCCAGAGATTTGGAAACACTCGACGAAGAGTTATACTTATCATACCGTAGCGAAGATGATGATGTAGTTACATATGGTTTTCCACAACGATATCCAAGTCAGAGTGAGCTTTCCACTAATGTATGTGAGATTGATGATCCAGACATGCCCATGTCTACTGCTGTATGAGGGTACATAAACATTATAGAACATTCCATAAGACGATTATCGTCCATAAAGTTAATTACTAACTTAGGTATTGACAATTTTTGTTGTTTTTATGTTCATTTTGTATAGAATTAATATTATTTACTATTATTTTGACCCATTTAGTATGGGAAGACTGAATGCTTTTCTTAATGTTTAACTATTTACATATGTAAAAAAAAAATGTACTTCTGTGATAGTTTGACAACTTTTTTTCTAAATTTTTTTTTACTTAGTTATAATTTTGCCCGTAGAATTGAAGAGCTAAAAATAGCAACCATTGTCCAGTGCATAAAAATATTTTATAAACCATTATTTTTAATATATTTCATTTCCCTTTGGAAAAATGATCTCTTACCATATCCGCCGCCTGTGTTTATCATTGTCTAACAGCCATTGGATTGGTACAGACTGTATGTACTCCTATTATAATCCACCTAGTCCTAATGAATAATTAATAATTACTTAACCAGTGCTAATATATCTGGTGCTACTAATAGGTCGGTCGTACTTTTATTTTATACTTTGTGTAAAAGGTTTATTAAAATGTTGTACATTTATTGTATTTTTCACGCTTTATAAATGACTGAATGAAGCATCAGGCAATAAATGTAATTATTTTTGTTCTTGTAACTGATTTTTTTTTTTATTACTATTCAATAATATATTGTGTTCATTAAAATGGACAAAAAATAATAATATTAAATTATGTCGAAAGTTTTATATTTAAGTTCCACGACACTGTGCCATTCCAATAAGAAAAAAATCCTATTTAGTTTTTAGTTGTTGTGTCCTGTTAATAATTGTAAAACAACCACATTTTTTTTATTATTACTTTTATTATTATTATTATTATTTTTTTTTTTTTTTTTTTGTAACAATAAATTGTAAATAATTTAACAATTAATATTATTTTTCACGACCTCTCCACCAAAAGTGCCTAACTATTTTTTTTTCTTTTCTCATATATAATATAATACATTATTTTTCTAAATATTAAAAAAATATTGAATTACTAAACCGTATGAATAACATATTTAATATTATATATTTATATTAATATATAATATTAATGTATACTAATACAATACACACACACACACATACTATACATCTACTTATTTTTTTTTTTTTGTAATGTGATTACAATCAAAACAAAAAATATTAAAGAAATAAGAATGCACATTTTAAAAAAGAATCAAAATATTTGTAAACAGCTTTACAATTTGAGTGCAAAATGTTTTTTTTCAGTCTAAATATTATTAAATGCATATTACATGTAATACTAATGACTTGTGTGTGTGTATGTATGTATGTATATATATATATTTATAGTTGATCTATTGTTATGTTAGGATTTGAATTATACATTTATATTATAAGTTTAGTAAATATTATATTTTTTTATGGACAAATGTATAGATTATTTTTGTAATAAACAAAGTATGACTTGATTAATAAATAACGAAAATAATTGTTTAATTCTCTGGTAATTTAAAGGTCTCTCATTTTTATTCTCCTCTCCAACTATTTAACATTCTAAATTAATATGACGCTACCCTTGCATTTTGTTGTTTCCATCTTACTGACATAAATTCAACATAGTAAATCTTGCGTTTAACAGAATCAATTATGTGTTGTTAAGCTTGAATATTAGAGTGAATTGACCTATTACCAAGTAAATACCACATTGAAATTCATAACTAGGTATAAATATTTATTATACTTATTCTATTCAGTCTGTAGAATTTTAAACTGAATACATTTGTCTTGTATTAATAGATGATAGAAGATAATAAGCAAAAATATAAAAAAAAAAAACGGGCAAGTGGGTACCGCTCTGCTGTACATTAGGTTTCGTGTGGACTGTGGATCACTATTATGTATTATAGGAGGGTTAAATTTGAATCCAATGATAAGTATCATTGTATACGAAAAACGATTCTGAACGAAGATGATTTGTCAGCCTAGGATATAATTTTCAGTGGTTAGTGAAAAAGGTGGTTTATGTTTTAATGGCCTGAATA
>VUJU01003136.1:0-28925 GCA_009835225.1 Aphis craccivora | reverse complement strand
TGAGAATCAACTCAGCCAGGGCCATAAAATTTAATAAATGTTAGTCCGGGCTCTTTATAAAACTTCTTAAAAGTAGCTTTATTCATTTATTAAATTTTAAGTATAGGCTACCATTTGAAAATCAAAAGTTGCTAGTTGTTTGCCTAATAAATATAAGGGTGAAAAATATTAAAAAAAGCGGGCAAGTGGGTACCGCTCTGCTGTAACCTAACCTGCTGATTAGTTTTTGAATTACAACCATAAAAAAAAATCATTAGTATTAATGTTTTTTATATTATTTTATGACTAGATTAACTTCACTATTGACGATTATATAATATTTATATAAGTACCTAACCTTAATTACTAATTTAATGTTAACAAATTTACAATTTAGAATTTGGATTGTGCATATTTTGACAGTTGTAAGATTTCTAAGTGCTTATCAGTCATTGATAAGATATGTTGATAGTAGGAAATGGCGTGCGCGCGCATGCGCGTACGTAACTTGGAACTAGCTGCAGTGATCCGCTCGTTTTGTATGTAGCCGGTTAGTGGTGATAATTTGCAATCATTGATTAAATTTAAGCTAATCAAATTAGTTATTACTATTTTGCCAGTATCATTCCAACCACACACTAAGATATTAATTGTGTTCGTTTCTTGCTAAATAACAATTCGTTTACTATCATTTCTCCAAACAAAACCAACGGTTATTATAATTTTTATAATTGTATTTAATGTTTGAATATTTATTATCAATATAAAATACTTTGTAAACGTCTTTTCATCTATTTATTAATTAATTAATCAAATTATATTTAAGGAAAATGCAACATAAAACATTGGTAGTAAATAAAGTTTACAATAAAATTGATTAGGTAAAAATTCAAAAGGAAATGTCAGATTTAACAAGGGACATAAAACGCACATAAGGCTTATTTAAACTTTAAACCATAGAGCGTAGAGGATGGAGGAATATGAAAGAGAAACGTACGGCGTTTCCTACAAGGAGGGACGTTGAATGATATAGATAAGAGGAGGTTAAGTGAATCAATATTACCAGATATAAGCTAAGAAAAAAATCTTTAGGTTGGCATGACGTCTCCTGTCACCTAATGAGATAGGATACCGAAGCTTTTAATAATGGGCGTATAAATTTATAACCATAGGGAAACAATTAATCTTTATGTAATCTGTAACTAATGATGTTTAAAATTTCACGATGAACATGTTCTATACTAAGGAGAGCACATGGTTCTGTGGTGGAATCCCAAATAATAGATTCATATTCAAAAAATCACACTAAAGGAATATCAAAGTATCTAGAAATTTAGCCGAAATAAGCTTAATGAACCCGATGAAAGTGTTGAGAGCTTTACAATAAAGATACTCGACGTGTAAGCGCATCGATATTGTAATGGGAGTAAATACAAATTCAAAGTCAGTAACTGACTTATCAAAAAGATAAGTAGTTGTTTCATCAATGTTATAATCATAACTTATAACTAATAAGACTTCTACGATGGGTGAAAGTCATAAAATGACAAATATTAAAATATAAACCATGTTTGTATACCTATATCCACAATGCAAGGTTAGATAAATCGTTTTGAAGTTGATAGCAATTTGTTAATGCATTTTATACGCAAAAATAATTTTATATCATTTTTTTTTTTTTTTTATTTATTTAAATATATTCAATCTGTTTACAAAATAAAAACAAAAAGTAATAAGGATAACATAGACAATTTACAAACATGAATAACGTGAAGAGGAGACCGTTCATTAACAGAATCTCAGAATTTTTTTTTTATTTATTTAAATACTTCTATCTTAGGACATCTCTAGACCAGTTTCTTTTTAATTGACGGTGAATTTTTGGTAAAGTAAGAGAGGACATATTTTGAATGAAGGGGTTTATGTGGTTTGTTTAATTTTGAATGGAAACTTTTGTAGTTGCTTTTTGCAAGCTCGTTTACTGTTTGTATTTTTAGGTCATTATGGAGGGCTGAATTTGTTATATACCATGGAACACCAGTGATAAGTCTTAGAGTAATTGACTGGAAGGCTTGAATAGGGCGAATGTTTGTGGGTTTAGCTGGGCCCCAAATTCGGATACCGTATGACCATACTGGATTAATGATTACTTTGTATAGGAGTAGTTTATTTTTAAGACTTAAGTTTGATTTTAGTAGTAGTCTAAGTAGATCGAGGTGAGAGTTTAGTTGTTTTCGTTTTTGCTTGGTGTGGTTTGACCATGTTAATCTTTTATCTAAAGTTATACCAAGGTATTTGGTTGACTGGTGAACTGGAATTGGTTTGTTATTGAACTTTAGTGGAGGACATTCACTCTTGTTTAGTGAAAAATTTACCTGTGCGGATTTTTCGTCGTTAATTTTAATTTTCCAGTTTTTAGCCCAAGAATCGATTTTATTTAAATGTAATTGTAAATGTTGAGATGCGATATCAGAAAATTTATTTGACGTAAGTATTGCTGTATTATCAGCAAATGAGGTGAGAAGAGTTTGGTTCGATGTAGGTATATCAGCGATGAAGATATTATAAAGTATAGGTGAAAGGTCACTTCCCTGGGGAACTCCAGCTTTAATATTCTATACAGTTGTATAATTATTTTTTTGGCGAATAGAAAACGACCGATTTTCAAGATATGATTTGATGATTAAATAATATAGTGAAGGAAGAAAGTGTTTAAGTTTAAATAGAAGCCCATCATGCCAAACGCGGTCAAAGGCCTGTGATATACCTAAAAATAATGCGGGGCAGTATTGCTTGGTCTCGAAGGATGCTGAGATTTTATCGGTTATTCTATGGATTTGGAGGATAGTATTGTGTTTGCGACGGAACCCGAATTGTGATTCTGGTAATATATTATGTTGGTCGATTATTGGTGTAATTCTATGTAGAATTAGTTTTTCAAAGAGTTTTGCAAAGGTGGGTAGTAAACTGATAGGGCGATAAGAACTGACGAGGTGCTTAGGCTTATTTGGTTTTGCGATCATAATGATAACTGAATACTTCCATGTAGAAGCGAAGTAAGATAAGCATAGCATAGCATTATAGATATGAGTAAGAAACAGAATTGACTTTTTTGATTGATAAGTTTTTAGCTATTTTATTTGTAATTTTGTCATGTCTAGGAGATTTTTTAGGCCGAAGTTTTTGAATTACTGAAACAATTTCAGCAGGGGAAATTGGTTTTGCGGGAATAGACATGGGCAAAGGGGACGACAAGAATGTATTAACTAGATTGGCATGATTAGGCATAGAATTTAGGTCAGAATGAGGAGAGAATATAGAGGACAAGTGAATACCAAAAAGATTTGCTTTCTCTAAGTCAGAAATAGTTAATGATTTATCAGGTCATTTGAGTAGAGGTATATTATCACAATGATTTATTAGTCTTTTGGTTTCTTTCGAGAGGGAACCATTGTTGGGAGCCAGTGTAATTAAATAGTTTCTTAATTGTTCAGATCTGAGTTTTGCTAATTGCGTTTTTAAATCGGTTATGAGATGGTTGTAGATAGTTTTGTGTCTAGGATATTTTGTTCTTTACCACAGTGATCTAGCCTGACGTTTTGCTTTTATAAGATTAAATAAGAACAGAGGAAGTGCAGTATGATATTTTGGTAGAATATTGTTTGATTTGTGAGAAGAAGAATTCGATACTGCACTTGAATCGACTTGGTTAATATTGAAGTTGCGTTGTCTATATCTAGAGGACATTTTAGTGGAGAATTAAGAGACAGTGAATCGTCTAATTTTTGTTGAAATAGTTTCCAGTCAAAAAGACTGCGTTCGTGACACAGGAAGGACATTTTCAATGGACTTGTCTGCTATTTGGTTTAAAAACATCACCTGCAATCTTTCAGAAAGTCTTAAGTACAATATAAACTTACAGAATTTGTTGTTAACTATATTGATGATATTCTTATATTTTCTAAGAATGTTTATGACCACATTAGTCACTTAACACAGTTATTAAAGGCAATACAGACTGAAGGTTTCAGATTAAAATTTACAAAATGTACATTTGCAACAGACTCGGTGAAATATCTTGGTCATGTTATACAGAATAACTCTATCAGGCCTGTAAAAGATAATCTAGTTTCAATAAATAATTTTCCCGTTCCAAAAACTCAAAAAAATATAAGACAACTTCTGGGAAAAATAAATTTTTATCATGAATACATACCAAATAGTGCAATTATCCTAGATCCATTGCACAATTTACTTAGAAAAAACCAAAGATTTATCTGGTCGATAGAGTGTCAAAAAGCTTTTGAAAATATAAAAAAACTACTGTGCTCATAACCAATTTTAGAAATATTTGATAAAGATTTACCAATCAAGATTTACACGGATGCATCTTTGGAAGGTGTAGGTGCCATTCTCAAACAAACACAGCTTAATGGAAAAGAAAAACCGGTGGCATACTTCTCGAAAAAACTAAATGCAGCCCAAAAAAAAAAAGAAAGCAATATATTTGGAATGTTTAGCTATCAAAGAAGCAGTAAGATACTCGCAATACTGGCTTATAGGTAAATTATTTACAGCATATTCCGATCACAAACCATTAGAGAACATGAACATTAAATCTAGGACTGATGAAGAGCTAGGAGATTTCACCTACTATCTATCACAATATGACTTTCAAATTAAATATGTTCCAGGGAAAAACAATTTGGTGGCAGATTGCCTAAGCAGGAACCCAGTGTTGGAGACAAATGAGAATAAAGAAGAACAATTGAGAATAGTAAATCTAATAAAACTGGATGATATTCTAACAGACCAAAAAAATAATGAAGAAGTAAGAAACAAAAAAAAAACAAGCTGATAAAAAAAATGTATATTTTAAGTGTAAAAAAATAAAAAAAATAATGTTATCAGAGGAGTTCAGCATTAAACTCATAAAGAATATACATGAAAACTTATGCCATATTGGTATTAAACAAATGCAAAAGAAGATTGGTACAGTATACACAGCGAAAAACTTGACAAAGAACATAATACAATTTTGTAAAAACTGTGGGATACGTATAAAAAACAAATCAAGAGGAAATGAAAAATTTGGTTTAATGTCTCATCTAGGTCCAGCTAGAAAGCCTTTTGAGATAGTCTCAATAGACACGATTGGCGGGTTTGGAGGTTCGAACTCTGAAAAAAAATATCTATACCTACTAGTGGATCATTTCAAAAGATTTGCATTCATTTTAACATCAAAAACACAGAGTGCGAATGATTTTGTAAAATTAATCAACAATATAGTAGACGCAGATGAAATAAGTATCCTTCTCACCGATCAATATCCGGGAATCAATTCAAAAGAATTTAAACGTTTTTTGAGTGAAAAGTCGATACAGATGGTTTTTACTGCTATAATTACCTCTTTCTCAAATGGCATAAATGAAAGACTTAATCAAACACTCATAAACAAAATTCGATGTAAGATTAATGAAAAAAAAAAAATTAGCTTGGACAACAATAGCACAAGAATGTGTAAATAGGTATAATGATACTGATCATTCAGTTACGGCAGTGGTTTTCAAACTGGGTGCCGCGGCACACTGGTGTGCCGTGAGTATCCACTTAGTGTGCCGCAGCTTTTCCATAAATTACCGATTCCATACAATTGTGATTTAAGAAAATAAATTAATAATTAGTTCAAAACTATTTCGTTCATTTAAAAAAGGTCAGTGTGCCTTGAAAATTGTTTGAAGTGTACGGTGTGCCGTGTAAAATTAAAGTTTGAAAACCACTGAGTTACGGGGTTTGCGCCAAGATATTTATTATATGGTACAGATGTTTCGATATTGCCACATGAATTAAAAGAAGGAAAAAAACAGAAATGGATTGGATATGTGATAGGAAAATAGCATATAAGAATATAATAAAATCATATGATTATAACAAAAAGCTATTTGATAAAAATCGAAAAGACATGGAATTCAACGTAGGAGATATGGTGTATGTGGAAAATGGAAACAAACTAAACAGGAGAAAACTGGATGAACTGAGGATTGGACCGTACAAGATTATAGACAGGATATCAAATTCAATATATAGGATTAACACAGGTCACAAAAAATCGGAATCGAATAATTTCCATATAACAAAACTTAGTCTTTTGGGTGATGAAAGGGACTGTCTAGGGGAGGAGACGGGAAGGGCTCCTAAGGTTAACTGTGTGGGAGAATGGTCACTTGATAAGTGATTTAGGTTTTTTATATGATATTTTAAACCAGCTGAGATTGAGGTTATAAAGAAATCAAGGATATCGGGAGATCTATTTGTATGTGTAGGTCAATAAGTAGGTTCGTCGGGAGAAATGAGCGACAACTTATTTTTTAGTATTGAAGTATGAAATAACCTACCTCTTGTGTTAGTATACCTACTACCCCATTGGGTATGCTTAGCATTAAAATCACCTCCTATTATAAAATAGCTACCAAGACTTTGAAGAAATGATTACAATTTGGGTTCTGTAATTTGTTGGCCAGGAGGAAAATAAGCTGATGAAATGATTAATTTTTATTTTTATATTTGCTGCTTGCAGGTACGGTTTGTTTGTATTTTGCATTTGATTGTAAAAAAGTGAGGATTTTATTATTATTGCAGAACCCCCGTGGGAAGTGACATCGGGATGGTCAGCTCTAATAGTTGTGTAGCCATTAAAATTTATGTTTGAAGATTTTGATAGGTGCGTCTCAGTATAATGAGGGTTATATCTATATTTTTATTGTAGATAAGGTAGAAAAGTGCATTACTATGCTGTTTTAATAAATTGGCATTCCAAAGGAATATTGATAAAGAAGAATGATTGGTTGGGTTTGAAGTCATTTTTTATCTAGGATTTTGTCAATTACTTTTGTAAGAAGTGATATAAGAGGAGTAATAAGTGTTTGTAGTTCGTTTATAAATGTCGTAAGTCGATCAGTTAGCTGAGTTGCGGCATCTAAGTGGGGTTGGTTTTTTGGTGTATTTGTGTTTTTATTTTGAGTTGCTTGGGCGTATGATAGGTTAGGTGTGGGTGTTTTTGGATTTTCTGAGGTAATGTTATGACTGGTGTGGGTTTGTACACTATTATTATTTTCTTGGTATCTGATGTTTTTGTTGAGATGATTTTTATTTGCTTGAGAAGAATGGCGGTTTTGGTGATTTTGAATGTTCTTGAGAAAAGGACAACCTCTATAATTCGCCGGATGATCGCCAAAACAAAACGCACATTTCGCTGGAAGATCTTTGCTTTTTGAACAGGTGTCTGAGGTATGTTGATCGCCACAACAAACGCAACAAGGTATGTTATTGCAGTAATGACGCGTATGACCGTAGTGCTGGCAATCCATACATTGTGGTATTTGTTTTTTTTATTTTAGGAGATTCAACTTTGATATTTGTTTAGCAGAGGAATTTTAAATCAAAAATGTCCTTGTTGTTAATCGATGTTTCGAGGTCTTTAAAGAATAGAGGTAAAGGCGTTTTTATTGATAATGAAGAACATTAGTTAAGTTCTGAGCTAAGAAACCGCAGTTGCCTAATTCTTCTTTGATAAATTCAATTGATGTAGAGGGATGAAGATTTCTTACAACTACACGGTAAGGTTTGTCCTCATAGACTTGATATGTATAGAAGCTTACATTCTTTTCTTTGAGGTATCTAATTACCGTTCTATATGAGTTTGGGTTTGACATAACAAGTTTAAGGCTGTTTGATGTAGTTTTTCATGAGAATTCCATGGGTGGAGTATGAAGGCTTTTAATTTCTTCACAGAATTATTGATAATTATTTATTATTGATTTAATAAATATGGGTGGAGGTGCTTTGATAATAATATCATCGTTTCCCATTTCTGTATCAATATTATTTGAATTGATTGGGTTTTCATCGACACGTTAAGTACTGTAACGATTTGGAGTAGAAAATGTATTTTGATAATTCGATATTTTTGTGATATTACAAGTACGGGACACCGAATGATTTTAATATTTTATATCATCTACGAAAGCAAGTTCGGTGTATTAAAGTAGACGATTTTCACTTTTTACTACAATAGAGAAAAAAAAGTGCCGAATGGTGCTCTTATTGAAGAAAACTTGAGGTAACTGTAAAAGTGTCCGATATAACTCCATGGATTTTCACCCATTACTTTCTTTTATGGATAAATGAGCTAAACCACGAGTCATGACAGTAGACAGTGGTTCACCAAACCCCGATTCAAGTAATACATGAATAAGGGTATAGCGGTCCATGTGATCGGACTCTTGAGCAAAGTACAGGTATATTATGCCAACTTGAGAATGGGCTGCGTAATCATCAAAGTTATAAACTTAATACAATAAATTATAATTTAATTTGATACATTTTTTAAATAAAAATTCATATAAATAATGATTTAAACTTAAAAATACTTTGATAAATAATAAAAAAAAAATTTTCCAGAAACAAATAATAATCATATATATAAAAGTTATGAGGATGAAAATAATAAAAGTAACGTATACATTTAGAATTTAGATATAATTAATCAATACAAAATTAATAATATTCGTATTCCACGAACATTCTATAATAATTGAATTTGTTAAATATATTAACTTTATTTTAATAACAAATTTTTCAGTTTTAATTATGTGTATTATACATTATAAGTTATAATTATTGCTCTATTAAGATTTACCTACGTAACTTTTTTTTTGGTCACGATCTACTAAAAATATACTTCACCTTTAAGTAAGCCCGGATTTAGGGGAGGACAACCGGGGCAATAGCCCCGCGGCCTCCACAGTAGTGACTTTGGAAAAAAAATCTTTAAAATTACAAATGCATTGTCACCCGCCGTGCCGTCAAAAGTTGCCATGTTTGTATATATCCTTGAATCTACTTTAAAAAAAAATTGTTCATTTTATTTGGAAAATAATTTGGGGCCAGAGGGCCCCCATTCCTTTGATGCCCCGAGGCCACCACTCCACTAATCCGCCCCTGCCTTTGTGGATCGACTTCCATAGAAATTTTTTTTATTACCTATTAAGAAACCTATAAGGCGCATAGCCCTAAAAATAAATTCTAACATAATCGACTTTGAAGTTGTCCGCGATCGACTGTTAGGCCATCCATGCTCAATAGTTTTAAAACTTTTAAATGCCTATTTTAATATAGAATATAAAATATAATAATAATTGAATAAAAAATTTTGTTTTAGTGAATGAATTGTCTTTTAAACGGTTGAAATTATGTAAGTCATTTCATGTAATATTTTTTATAAATTGAACTTTATATACAGAGGATTACATTAATATCTTCTTAAAAAAAAATAGGTAGTAATTTTTAATACTTCCATCACTTTTGCTTAATTTTCTCATATCTATAAACGAATATCACACTTTTTTTTACACTACAATTCGTACCTATAAAATTATTGTACAATATTTTTAGTTATTTTCGACATATAAATTAAAAACAGTGGGTAAGTGGGTACCTACCGCTCTGTTGTACATTAGATGCCGTGGTTATCACTATTATAATATATTATAGGAGTGTTAAATTTGAATCCAATGATAGGTATCATTGTATACGAAAAACGATTCTGAACAAAAATGATATGTCAGCCTAGGATATAATTTCCAGTGGTTGGTGAAAAGGTGGTTTATGTTTTAATGGCTTGAATACACCAACATTTAAGTTCTTTTATAATTATTGTAAGCTAAACTGATAGAAAATCTTGTACTAAATTTTCAACTCTTAGCTACTTATGCAAAAGTTTTTATGAAACATACCTACAAAATATTTAACAAATATTCATGATTTTAACGAAGTTTTGTCAATATTTGAACTTCAAATGCTAATAAAAATAAAACTGTGCCCATGTATTCCTATAATTTTTGAATCACTATAAGAATAACTTATGAGGAATTTCGTAATAAATTTTCAAGTATTTAGACTGGGCCCAAAAAAAATTTATTGACACTTCAAAAAACATTTTTCAGATAAATTGAAAATTTCAGTTTTCTATAAATAGCTCAAAAAAAGTCAAAAAACGCTTATCTAAATAACTGGTAAAATTTTCAAGTATCTAAAATTATCAAGTATATAGATAAATCGTTATCGTTACGCTATTTCGTAAAAATTTAAAACTCAAGAGCACTTAACATTTTTCCTATAATGATGGTTCAAGTTTTCTCTATAGCTACTTGAAGAAAAACTTATGGAAAACTTAGTGTTGTATTTTTAATCTTTAGTTTTAAACACAAAAAATTTTATGATTATTCAACTTCAAAATTACTTTCAAATTTTCACGATTTCGACAAATTTCTATAATGCTTATAAAAAAAAATTGTGAGAAACAACTTTTTTTTAGCTACAATAGAACAACTCATAAGGAACCTTGTAATAAATTTTCAAGATTTTTTGGTCATCTAAAATTTTTTTATCGACACTTCAAAAAAAAAATTCTCATAAAAATCAAAAATTTCAGTGGTTTATAAATAACTCAAAAAAGTCGAAAATTTTTGAAATTTTTTATTGTCTATAAATGCTCCAAAATGCCAGAATATTGAAAATTGAACTGTTTATAGATAACACTTATATAAACATTTGGTGAAAATTTCAAGTATTTACCGTGATTATTTTTTAAATTACAACCGTATAAAAAAATCTATTTGGTCGAAAACTGGTTTTGCGTCATTTTGTAAATGCACCAAGGATATTGATTTTTCCATCGGAAATCACCCATGAGGTTGGAAATTAAAGCTTTATTTTAACTAGTTATGCTGTACACAGACAAAAAAAAACACACATCATTATAAAATCAATACATTCATCACTCCATTCAGAATCTAAAAGCATAAATAATTAAGTAGTGAAAGTCTTTCTATGTTATTAAGATTTCGTATTTTTATTAATTTCTTAGTTTTAAAAAAAGGAATAATGTATTAATAAATTATATATCATTATTTATTATCAGGTAGGGCTATTCCAAGTGAAGCATATGAAACATACGTAATAAGATTAAATAATAATGGTAAAATACATAAATCAAACATTTACCTACGTCAAAATATATTTTATTTATGTAAATAAGAAGCACTTATTATAATTTGATTTTTCAATTGAAATTCTTAAATAATTTTATCCAAAACGGAAGATCTATAATTTATATTTATATTTTATAATGTAATTAATAATTATATCAAATCAAGAGTTCGGAATAAATAATTAACGTTCAAAATAATCTAAAAAAATAGTACTGAAAATAGTCAAAAACTTAACAATTTGTGAGAGTAACTTATAACAATAAATTTAAATATTTTTTTTCTTTATAAATACGATTATAATAATTTTACTAGGTATTATATTAGATTCCTCTACACGCATTACGCATAAAAATTAAAGATCTTTTAAAGTAGTTATTGTTATATTTTGTCAATTTAACTATATTAAAATGTGTTTTGAAAAATCAATAATGCCAAAATTTTTAAATATTTAATAACTCAATAATCAACAGTACGCTACCTATTAAAGTATCTAAATAATTCTAATTTTTAGATTGTGTACCATTACACAAAAATACGTGGCAATCTGAAATAATTGATATGAAAAGTAAGATCTTCGAAAACTATAATATTAAACAAATAACCTGTATTTTAGAATTCAAGTTATATTGTTTTAAAGTTTTATTTATTAAATTGAATTCATACCGCCATAAAGTTATAAGAGTGTAGGTATACTATATAGTATATACTATATTAATGAAATTCGATGAAGGAAATACTTCGAGAGGTGTATGCATGTCCAATGTCCATGTACATGTATTGAATACCTAGTAATTTTTTTTTAATATTTACAAACTTTTTTTGTTACGCTTTTAATTTGTACCATTAACTAAGAGTATTATTTTTGATCTTAGTTCATAGTTTATACTCCCGTTGATAGATTTCGAGATAGATAATTAACATGAACAGAACGAAGACATCTTTGCAATATCTAGTGGACACGGAAGTTTTGACGCTGCAGTTTGGGTGCTAACTAGGTTTATCACCGACTAATACTTCTATACATTTAAAATTACAAATTTACTGGATATTACAATTAATTTGAAATTAAAACATAGTAAATACAATAGTTAGTTATAAAAATGTTCTTAAAAATTATTACCAGATAAAAACATCATGCGTTATCAATGAATGTACATCAAGCCTGTCACAAGCAGCAACGGCACTAAAAAAAGTTATACAATAGTATTATACTTGTACACTGTACAGGGTGATACTTTTATCATTAAACACTCATTATTTCGTCAAATATTGACTTTTTTCTTTTTTTTCAAAATAGTTTGTTTTATGCTTTTCTAAAACTGTATGAAACTTTAATTTTTTTCACTTTTTTATTTAATAGTAAAACCTCTATCAACTTTTAATTTTCAAGTGAAAACCTATATTTAAAATTAACTAAATTAATAGGGCTATTTTTTAATAAATTAATGTTAAAATTATTATTTTTCGTTAATTTTTTAGCTAGATGTAGCTTTTTAAAATTAGGCGATTTTCGGTTTTTATATAATATTACTTCATATATTATGTAATAAACTCGTTATCGACTCGATGACGCAGTAATGAGCTTAGTACCTGTAGTTACGAACGCCCCACTGCCATAGGCGTGCGCAGGACTTAGGTTAGGTTAGGTTAGGTTAGGTAGGTTAGGTTAGGTTAGGTAGGTGTTGCTACAAATTATACATATTATTTATTTGATTAATACAAAAATGTAATTTATTTTATACAATACTATACATATTATTATTACAATGCTAGACGTATTTTATAATGTTTCTTATTTTGTAAATTTTAACTACTACGTTACTAACTATTTTTAGTCAGAAAAAATAAAAATTGTGAGTGTTCGCAGCCCGTAGGTGCTGCTATAGCATACCCTGCAACACCCGTGCGCACGCCTATGCCTACTGCCATAATTACCTGTAGGACGAACACCTATATTTTATATTAGAATTCACGTGTTTTAATTTATATTTTTTAATTTTTATACTAGGATTTTCTTCCTAATAACGATAAATTAAAAAAAGTAAATCAGAAAAAAAGGAGAGTAGCTCAGTTTGCTCCACCAACACCAGTTTTAATGTATTAACTATTTTATTTTTTACTATATAATTAATATTAATATTTATATGTTTACCTTATCTTATAATAACTTTTTAAGTACATTTTTTATAACTATCTATTTACCATGTTTTAATTTCAAATTAATTGTAATTTTAAATATATAGAAATATTAGTCGGCGCCAAACCGAGTTAGCACCAAAACGGCAGACCAAATATCTAGGGCCTTATTTAGAGCTGAGGACTGAGTGCAGCTCAAAGGTTCACAAATTCAGGATCCGCACAATTGTATGATAATAAAATTAGGATACAGCAAAAATATTTTATTTGTATTTAAAAATATTTAATTAAATAATATTGTACTATATTTGGACGTTTAAAAATGTAATTTTTATCCAACTAGTAAAAGATTTATTTGCGTAATTTAGTTTATTGAAAATCTAAAGTAACAATCCTAAAGAAAAAAAATTTTTTAGCCAAACACACAATTCCGAATTTGATTTATATTCATTTAGTAGCTAACTATCTTTTTGAATATGTCTAAACTAAGATTGATTTAAATAAAACCTACATGCCAGAATCCTGCAGTTCGGGAAAATTTCTTTAATAGCATTATGTATTGTTGCGTGCTAATATGGCAATATCAGAATTAAATCCAAGTGTTATTTAAAATGAATAATTACAACTTAATAATGAATAATGTTTTTATTATGTATAAACAAAGTACATGTAACTAATAAAATAAGTGGCTGAGTCTCATGAAAATGCTATGGTACATCTGCTGTTGTTGGTCTTCGAGCTTCCTTATATATTGTGGTGCGTCTCTTGTTTGCATCGAATCGTAGCCTTTTGAGTGAAACCAGGTGTCCTTAAAGTTGTTGTTGCAAATTTGGACCCGGATTGGTAATGTTCAATAATACTATTTAATGATTATAATATAAAGATGCGTTTTCGAAGACTAGGTAACTACATTCATAGTTGCATTCTTATTGAAATATAACAATTTGTGCACTTACTATCCCGACACGTTTCTTGGTCATAGTAGCATATGCATCTCCTCGACACGAAACATGGTCATACTAATCTAACCTTGATATCTCGTAGCCCATAACAGTATACTTTTTCAAAATCGAAATGAATAATAGTTTGAGCTAATGATAATTATAAATTTATACCGGTCAACTTCAAACACAATTCTACAATTGTAAACCACATATCTATAAATGGTTGAGTTGATTTTGAAGTAAAAAAACAATACACTATAGGTATATAAAAACCATTTTGCAATATATGAATAGGTAGTATAAATTTGTTGATTGTTCATAATGTTTGGGGGGAATGTGAAAACGTCTCATCGCCGAATATGAGAGAACTTCGACTTAATATTTCAAGATTAGTAGCACAAGTAAACATTATCGGACTTGAAATTATTTCCATATGAAAAAACAACTCATCAGCATTACTTATTATATTTTCGTGTCTATCAAATATTTGAACTTTTCATTCTTCAACTGTTTTTGGAATTTTAGACATACTCTTACGGCGGAAATCATACATACTTTTTCTCCATAATCTCACATCAGAATGCACAAGTTCAATACCATTTTTTGCGTTTTGAAGTTCAGCTCGAATTATTTTATTCGGCCTTATTAATAAATCATCCTCGCATTTCCTTTTAATAAAGGAATTGATAATTTGCCTACCAACGATATTTTCAGTAATTACATTGTGGTTATGATCATTTAGCATAGGTACTAACTACTAATAACTATTGTAACATATATATATATATGCAGACATGCAGAACAATTTTTATTAGTTTTATAACATAAATTGTTATACATAGTATATACTATGGTATATAGTATATATGATACTATTGTATATACTATATAACAGTGGTTCCCAAAATTCCAACCCATGGGCCGCGGTTAGTAACGCTGTCACAGCACGTCTGCATGTATAAATTACGTATGTTTGACGAATGAAGGATCGCGAAATACAATGCAACTCAGTGCCCAGTTACTACTGCAAACCAATTTTTAAAATGAATCTTATAATTATAAGTTATAACTATACATTTAATTTTAAGGTTTTTCCATTTTTTTTTTTTTTAAATTTATATTTAAATTACGATTAAGCTATTATAAATAATTTACATATTAATAAGATATATATTTAATATATTAAAAACATGTTACTTTATGGTCAATGCTTGTTAATCATCATTTTTTTTACATCTCCTATATTTAACACCATGGGCCGACACTGCATCCATATAATAATTGTTTATTTAATCGAAATAATAGTTTAATTGTATGTCTAAAATTACTAAACAATATTATTTAAATAATACATCAAAACCAATCTTATTCTAACCATTGGTCTAAACAATACTTAAATTTAAAAAAATAATAATGTGAATTTAGTATTACAAGTTAATACATAATATTTAAAATGTTCCAGGTATCAATAATACTAATATTACAAATTTATCGGAGTTCTCAGAAATGAAAGTATATTCATAAAATTTGTATCTTGTTATTAAAATTATTTAACATATTATTGTTTATTTAAGAGTCATACATATGGAATTTAATAAATCTAATAAAATACTAAATATTCTAATAATATTCTCTAATACTGTTCAAAAAATATCTTATTGTTAAAATTGTACACTATTAATGTCAAAATAAACGCTAATAAATTGATTTCTGTGAAGTTTTTATATTACTACAGACTATAATGTACATCATTTATCTATTAAAGACAAAATGTTTTCAACTTTAACTAGCGCAATACCTAACCCTGTCGTTTATTGACGCGTTAAAAGCTCCTTCATCAGTATCACCAAGCATTCTGGAGGACTCTAGTCTCTAAAATACCTTAACAGCTAGTGAGGTCAAAATGGGTCTCTTCTGATGGTCAACTCAACATAGAAGATCTAGTAAGTATCAAGGAAAATTTATCCACACCATTAGCTTGGCATGTAAGCCTAATAACTAAGCTGTTGCCAAGTTCAGACAGCGTAGTCCGCGTGGTAAAGGTTTTTACAAAACAAGATTCGTTGGTTCGACCTGTGGTGAAGCATGGTCCGCTTACCTACAGAATAAATTTTATATATAATGTATATCAAACCTTCAGGTTCCTTTAGTCAACTAAGAGCCTCTCTGTACAGCGTACCTCCTTTGATCATTAATGCTACCAAAGCTTGGTTCTGGCACGCTATTTTACCGGTGTATAGGCGCCGGTGATTTGATCTGGAGTAGGGGGGGAGAATAATTGTATTATCTTCTTTTGTTCTTATAATTATTTATTTGCATATAGTTTATCAATTGTTTGGATTTAATTTTAATTAAAAATGTAACTAGGGATATTCTTCTGTCTCATTTTCCATTTTCCATTTTCCATTTTTTGTATATAAAGAAAAAAAGTTGAATTATATAAATAATAAAAATATCAAAGCAATAAAAAATACAAATTAAATTAAAGTAAAAATAATAAACATATAAATTAATAATTTTTTATTGTCAGGGTTAATATCATTATCTTGAAAGCATTATTAGATTACTGAAATGTAGTAGGTAATAGTATACCTATTTATATAAATTTAAAATACTTTAGGTACTTTTTTATCAAAATCAGAATTTTTTTTACTTTCAACACAACTTCAAAGTGGTTAGAATTCTTATGGTTGAGGTACGTATAGGTATCTACTATCTACTGCATTTTGCTGTAAAATGGGGCTACTTTGATAATTTTTGTTAGTTTTTTTGGTTTTATTTTTATTTAACTGATGCTATGGTAAAAAAAATGTACCTATTAATTAAATTGCTTTACTTCAAATATATATATATATATTTGTAGTATTATTTAGTTGATAATTACAATGAATGTGAACATCGTAACCATTGATTTGCCATTTTGCGTGAAGGAATATAATATATCTGCATTTCTACTTCAGTCGACCAAACTTTGTCGCTTTCCATATTACTTTTAGCTATATAGTTTTGGGTGTTGAAAAAATCATCCACTTTTGTGTTATGATTTTTCATAAACTGTATTATTAATTTCCTAATTTCAGAGTGTTGCACTTCAGTACTTAAGAGCCACAAAAAACAGCTTTAAAAAAACAATTACCATCAGGTAAAGGTAGGTATAGTTGAAGCACATAGGTACAATGGGAAAATTAAGAATACTATTTTTTGTCGTTTTAGAATCATCACTTTGAACAAAAGTCAGGTTCATTATTTTGCACTGTTCTTTTTGCCACTTATATTATTTACATTTTATAGGATGATAACGAAATTTTGATCCATCTGAAAAAAATTACGTATTTTGTTTTATTTTAGTTGTATTGTTTCAGATATTTGTAAATTAGGTTAATGTGTATCTATCTTGCTTTTTATTTAAAAGTTTTTTTCATGGATCCTTTAGTAGAATAATGTTTTAAATTTGAAAATAAATGTTGCTTTTGAATTAATTTTCCTTTCACTGTTTTTAAAATGCAGTTTTACCGAACTTTGAAATTGAAGCATTATTCCGACTAGTTATGCACTTATGCTATACACAGAATAAAAAATAAAAATAAAATTGGAATCGTAATAAAACGAAAAATGCTCTATCCACATATTATATCGGTACTAGTTCCAGTTAAGGTTCCTATGCGCCACGCCACACTATAAAATGGTTTTGACGAGTAGTAACTACTCGTAATAACCGCTCTAGTGGGAAATATTTTTATTTGTGGGTCACCAATATTTTGATTATAGTTATGGGCCTCTAAAATTGTTTGGCCCCGGGACCAAATTTATCTTAATCCGGGCTTGTACCTATATTATATAAATATTAACTTCCTTGATTCGACGATGTGTCAAATACAATAATAGCAATTACCTCTTCATCATGCTAAAAAGTAAAAACTATAATATATAAATGAACCCTTTTTGCTCAACAAAAATAACAACTAAATAATGACCTTATGATAAAGCCAACGAATGAAATATTACAAAAAATGGTTAATAACACATACCTAACTATTCGAATTGTATTTTGTATAATAATAAATATAACTTACAATAGGTAGCCCTGTGACAAATAGCATAATAATTGAGGCGCATAAAACCTCAACAGCTTAACCCACAAGAGTATAATTGTTCAGGACGGCCATTTAAAATTTTGAAATTAGGTACATTGCGTTAGGTGCGCCGGCCAAACAAGTATGCAACCTAGCGAATATTTTATTTTTTGTGGGATAAGCCCTTGTGGTTTTCAAAGATTATATCAATCTGAAACGTTTTATCACATAAAACAGCATTAGATTTTTTTGTGGGTTAAGCTGTTGTGGTTCTATGCGCGATGCGCCTCAATTATGACTATTAGAATAGACCAAAAATCAAGAACAGTTACTAAAAAGTAAAAACGATGAAACTAAAATCTTTAAAATGTGATATGATAAGTAGAAGACTTTCGTCTATTTATTTTTATTTTCCCGGTATTGCACCAATGAGGTAGCAATGGTAACATGACTACATCTAAACAAATTAACAGTATTTTTTCGTTTCAAAAGTAGTAGGTACCTAGAAATAAGATCAACAACTCTGTGGAGTTTATGGAAAGTGACGCAAAAACCAAATTAAAATTTCGGAATGGCACTTTTTTATGGGATATTAATAATAGGTCTTTTAAAAAGAAGTTTTTCGAGAATTTTTAGTTTAAACACTTGTATGAAGTGGTCTGATAATATTGTACCACTTATAAAACCGTTATCGAACAAATTCACATTTATTAATGACGAAAAATCTACGATTTTCCAATTTTAAGGGGTTAGTAAAATATGAATGTATGTTCACAGGCGCTTTGTCATCAAACAATTTCATTGATCTCTAAATCCGTGTGAAATCACATTAAATTCAAAATTATGCTAAAGTAAACAAACAACATGGATCGATCATAACATCCTACAAGATTAAATGAAATACCAGCATATAACATTCAATTTAAAATGAATTTCAAACTATTTGAGTTACTCAATTACTTGATTGGGTACATGTATGATGATCACAATGTTAATCGTCAAGCTTACCAAAAAATTTTTTTGGTATTCAAGACATTAAATAAGGAATCACGAGTCTTGGAATAAATTTGGTTAGGTACATAGTTTTGAGTCAAAAAAATAATTTTAAAGGGTACGTACTAGATATTAAGGTGGTTACACTAATCTACAAGATCGAAACGGAACACCTTTGTAATTTACAATAAAAATTAATATGGCTTCATTATGTCAGAAAACTAATTCCTAACTAGGAATACTTGTGTTTTAAACTAAGCACAGCAGTACCACATACTGTGCACAAGTATTATAAGGATAAGTGTGATACAACAGTCAATTAAGATCAGGAAATAAAGTATTTTACTAGTTTTATTAATCATCATAATATTATGTTAAAATGAAATTAAATCACAACCTTAAATACATTTGAAGTATAGAAAAAATATTAAATAATTATGAAAATAAAAACAGCAAATTAAAAATGTTTAAAAAAAAAAACCGTCTTGAGAATTTGGATTGTTTTCCTGTACAAAATATTATTTAATGGCACAACACAGCATAAAAAAAAGAAAAACAAATTGAATTGAACAATTGAACAAAATTATTTACACATTTTTGTTAAATAAATGCATTACAATAAAAGGTCAAGCAAACACGTAAATAACAACTCTAAACACTAAGAAAAATTGCACATGGACCTGTGATTTTATTTAATGATGATAATAATCATCAAGTGCTTTATAATTTCTTACTTTTTTTTTTTACTATTATTTGTTTGTTTTGAGCAATGGAAAGACAGAAAAATTTGTTTAATTGTATGGTAACGTTTTTTCTTTCTTTTTTTCATTAAGTGCTGTATGTATGTGTATGTCAAATATAAATATATAATATATATACCTTATTAGTTATTATATATTTATATATAAATATATGAAAAAAAATTGTGAAATCAACATTTTTTTTTTATGTTATTTTGAAAACATGTACATTAGGTCTACAAAAAAAAAAAATAATAAGAATACAAATTAACAAATACAAATATTTTAAATTATTTTTAACTCTATTTAGAAAATTAATTTTGATGTCGAGTTTTAAATGTTCCTAAAATTATTCATATACAATATAGATGTAGTACATTCTATTACCATAATAATTAAAGCTAAGGTGTTACGTGGGAAATAATTTATACACAAAACGGCCTTAACTAATATACAATAATTGTCTAGAATGATACAAGAAAAAAAATGATAATTTATACGAAAAAAATATATATACATATTCAATAAATATATTGCACAATTTATAAAAAGTACACACTCTAATATTAATTACATTAAATAAATTAAATTGATATATATATATATTATATATATTTATTATAATATCATACATCATAGTTAATAATTATAATACGAAAAAAAAAATACAAATTAGATCCTAATTTTGTTAATTTATTAACAGACTTGATAGAATAATACCATAAATTAGTTTTAAGCCTAATGGTAGATAATGTTTGAGAATCTGATAATCTGATTTAAGTGTATAAAAAAAATTACCTAGCAAGAATGAGGTGAGCCAACCAATTGTTTTGTTTAAATTTTAATGGCTTATTATTATTAACATGAAATGATAAATCAAATTATTATGCAGTCAAAAATATTTATCCAAAATAAAACACAATGAGCTAATAATAATAACTTGAAAAATATATTAGGTTGTACGCTTTATTATGTTTTAAAACGAAAAGTTTTTATGTTAAGTAGAAGAACAAAAGGAATGAATAAATTTATACTTAGGTTACATAATAAACCATGTAATAGGTTTGTTAATTGGTTCATTTACCATCAAATATTATTCACTAACAATTAAAAAATCCTAATATGATATATACATTTTGTTTTACTTAATTTAAAGTACTTAAAATGTCTTCTTTACTTTTTAATTCACCATTAAAGTATGTGATTCAATAGGTGCAGCTGAATCATACAGTGTATCTGTGTCCTGTGTCGGCTCGCCTTGTAACTGACATTGGTTATTTAATGTGCCAGCTCCACAATCACAGAAAAATCTTTAATACAAAAGTTTAATAGTTATTAAATTAAATTTCATTATGATTATGTCCTAAAAGATTACATATTATAAAAATACAATGTGATTGTTTAAAAGATTTGTAACCCCTTATTCTGAATTGAAAATATAAATAACCCAAATAAAATATTTTCTAAGAAATATAATCATATTATATTATATTGTATACTTAACATACCTATCATGCCTTATGAATTCAACATCATGTCCAGCATGACATGTTTTTATACAATTTACACAAATTGCATTTCTATCAGTCGTGTTGCAAGTCTGACAACGGTAAAAATCATGCATTGGAAATGAAGTGTACGAAGATATTTTATACAAACATTGACCATTACATACAGCCTTTTCTACAGCATCTTGGTTACTATAAATTTTATTGCCTATAAATATACAATAATTAATAACAATTTTTCAAAAATCAAATTATAACTCACAAATAAACCACTTACTTCTAACAACAGGTTGTACACCACTGGCTAAACAAAGCCCACCGAAACGATTATTAAATATTTGATTACTATCTAAAGTGGCTGTTGCGTTGTTGGTGATTTCAACGCCAGCAGCTAAGCCATCAAAAATTCTATTGCGTCTCAATGTGGGATGACTTTGAGTTGAAATTAAAACACCAGCTTGAGCGTTTCTAAATATTTCATTTTCTTCTAAATTACCTAGAATCATAATATAACGGAAGTATATTAATGGAGGATTTATAACGTCATAATAAAAAGACATAGTGAGATTGAATGTTTGATATAATTTTGTACAAAAAATAAATTTATATTTAATAATATTAATTTTTTATATACAAGTATTTTAATAAAAATATAAAATATTGGTATTAGTAACTATTGGATTGTTGGTTCAAAGTACTTTAATTCACAGACAGAGAGAAGAATGACTGTAAAATAAACAGTTGATGGATAGGTGGTTAAAATAAACAATAAAGATTAATAAAAATTATACATGAGAAAAAAATACAATAAATATTAAATAAAATGCAAAACTTGCATTGAAAACATTGTATCACCAGTTATGATTATATTTAATTAACATGGCTATAACCTACTAAAACTGGCAGTATAACATAGGCTGGGTGAAGTCTGGAAAATGGACGTAGCTGTAGCATGATGAATTTATATGGGGGGGGGGCATAGCTTTTTTTCTAGTTCTCTTACGTGTGGACATATAAAATAATACATTTTTAAACAGGGGGCCAAACAGAATTGTAGGAATGTAGCTCCCCTACATTCTATGCCTATGAGTATGAGGGCAGCCACTCACTGTATTTTGTTATTTGACTATAGTAATATGTATTACTGTTCAATAATTCAGTTCTAGAAAAACAAATAAATTCTAATTTTCAGAACTCCCAATTTTAATCTGTATTTTAACTTAAAGGACATCACAACACTAACAACAAGTTTGCTTAGATTTAAAGTATGTCGTTATCTAATATGGTGTGGGTCTCACCTTTAAATACTAATCAATCAATGAGATATAGGCGTTTGAAAATATGCGTGTGACGTCATAGAGCCAAAATCGGAACAGCAACATGTTTTATGTACAAAAGCGTCAAGATTAACGCAACAATTTCAATTGTTACATATAATATTTAAAAAAAAATTTTTAATGTAACCTTAATTGTTTTTTTGTGTTTATGACACTGGTGTGATTATAATTTTAATATGCTTTCTAATTTTTTCATAATAGATAGAACTAATATCGTAAATTTTGTTAGTGTGGCAATACGATCCAGATCTTAAATCCATTCATTTTACTAAATTATAATTTATATGTACCAATGCAATAACAAGATACATTCAATTTTAAATCACACCATCATCTTAATTAAGCACATAAAATATATACTTAGGGTTATGAAAAAAAAATTCTGAAATACTGTTCTAAGATATTAAAATCATTGTGTAAATAAAACTATTTTAAACGTAAAACATAGGCTGCGACTCAGTTGTCGGCTCTATGACGTCACACGACTATTCATCAACTCTCATTATCTCGTTGAATAATCATTTATACCAAACATTTTTCATTGTGTAGTGATGTCCTTTAACAAATTATATAAATATTTTTAACACATTAGCTACTTATCATATTTGATCATATTTGTTGATACTGAACAATTGAGTTTTAAAAAAAGAAAATCTTAAAAACTAAAAATTTAATTAATAAACAATTTGCACATACGTATGAAATAATATTTGTAGGACACTAACATAAAAAAAAAAAAAAACAATAGTTTAATCGTAATATCTAACAAATTGTGGTGCATTTAATAACAAGGTAGATGACACCAATTGGGAAAATATGCAAACTATTTTAATTGATGCTATTTAGTGCAGTGAACATATTAAGGGGTATATATATTATAATAATATAATAAAATTGGCAAATATTAACACAATTGTTTTTAA
This sequence comes from Aphis craccivora, assembly GCA_009835225.1. Taxonomy (NCBI): domain Eukaryota; kingdom Metazoa; phylum Arthropoda; class Insecta; order Hemiptera; family Aphididae; genus Aphis; species Aphis craccivora. The sequence goes on along the minus strand of VUJU01003136.1, from coordinate 5,241 downwards.
AAATTTTACATAAATATAAAATAACAAATATTTTACCTTTTCCACCATTGAATATACAAATTCCACCATCTCTACCATCATAGATCTTATTTCGTTTTAACGTTGGGTTCGAGTCTGTTTTTATCCATACACCAGCCATTGCATTATCAAATATTTCATTTTGTTCCAAAACTCCTAATCCACCATTATAGACTAAAACTCCACCATTTTGACCACCCCAGATTTTATTACCTTTAATTATAGGATTACTACCAGTTCTAAAAAAAAAAAAAACAAATTATTAATTTACAAACTGAGTGTACTAATTAAATATGATTTTTTCTCAATTTAACAGAATTTATCACAATATAATATTTAATATGCAAGATAAAAAATATGAATTTAACACAAAAACTTTTTACATTTTTCATTTCTACTGTTTTACATAACAATTATTTTGATAAGTTAAACAGTAAATAATATGTTTTTCAATATTCAATAATTTTTATAAATACCTAGTCATAATTGGTAAATAATTTATCTTAACTACTAATATTTTATTTATACTTTTTTTAATACAATAGAAAATTTAAAAAACCCACTTAGTTCATCAGATATTAGATAAAAAATTAAAATAATAATTTATATTCCTAATTTTAAGAATTTATATAAAAATGAAAAATTAGAAAAGTGGTTATATCATTGTTCTGTTTTAATTAGTAATCCACATTAATTGACAGACATCAAATATTATGATCTCATTAGCTTTAGAAGAAAGATCGGTAATACTATTTCAATGTGTTATTTTTTTAAATGTACAATGATTCAAGTACAATTTAAAACAGTTAAGAGAAATATTAGCCTAATTATATAATATCACTTCAGAATACAGCAACAGATTTTTTTGATATTTAATGTTTTTACATGAAAAAAGTACTACTCACCTTATTTGAACACCAGAATATAAGTGATTAAAAATATCGTTGTCTTCAAGTTTTCCATGTCCATTATCATAGAAATATACACCCACTTGTTTACCAGAATGTATTCGGTTGCGGCGCAAAACTGGAGTACTACCCGTAGTGATCCAAACACCAGCTAATGTATTTGCATATACTTCATTTTCTTCAACAAGTCCTGCGCCTTTCTCGTGTACGTATATTCCACCATGTTGACCATGATGAATTTTATTATGCCTAACAATAGGATCACTATTTGTGCGAATTTGAATACCAGCTAATGCATTTCCTGATAAAATAAATATTTATATATTAATATTTATATTATGAAATATATTATATTTGTACTAACCATATATATTGTTATGTTCAATAAGACCTCTGCCTTCACCAAATATATAAACTCCACCTTGATGTCCATTATATATATCATTGCGCCGTATTGTTGGATTGCTGTTTGAAGTGATCCAAACGCCAGCAAAATTGTTACTATGAATTCTGTTATCAATAAACTGGCCAAGACCATTTTCATGAACATAGATGCCACCTGTCTGCCCGTGATGAATCTCACATTGTACAACAGATGGATTGGCTCCAGCTTTAACTTCAAAACCCGCAATGCGGTTATTGTGAATATCATTAGCTTCAAAAAAACCCTAAACAGAAAGAAGAAATTGTAACAATTGCGAACTATAAGAATAATTTATTTTTAAAGTTAATAATTACCAATCCATTATCAAATGTAAATATGCCCACATCTCTTCCATGATGTATATGGTTGCGACGCATCACTGGATTTGCATGATTTTTAACCCAAACACCAGCTAAAGCATTTCTACAAATTTCATTGTCTTCAAATGTTCCTTGAGCATGATCGGTAACATATATGCCAACATTTTCACAGTCGCTAACATCACAATGGTGAATCCTGGGATTTGCACCAGCTCCACTTACACATACAGCAGCTCCTACAACTGATGAGCTTCTTATAATACAATGATCGATTGTAGGTGAACAGTTTTCGCCAACTTCCAAACAAAAATGTTTATGATGTGGTACAGTTGAAGTAACATTGGGAGTAAATTTTAATGTGACATGTCCCAAATAGGCACTTTTGGCACCCTCGACAAACATAACAGTTGATTCAGAATCTCTTTCAAGAATTACTGCATCAGCAACTACACCAGGAGCAGCTCCAATTAATGTTACATCTGAATCTATCACCAAAAATTCTCCTCGATAAGTACCAGGATGTAAAAATATTTTTGCTCCCCCATTTAAATGCTCATCTGCATAATCTAAACTAGCTTGAATTGTTTCAAAATGTGGCATTCTCCTAACTGGATCTTTAGCAGTACCATTATAATGTGGCCGTACATGTAAACAACGTTTTTTTAGTTGCCTAAAACTTTCTTTCCATGGATTGTGGTGTTCACTTTCTTCAAATGGAATAAAATCAAAACGACAATTTTCTGTATGAAATAGTGGTGTATCATACTCGAATACACTTTGATACAATCTTTTCCATAGATTATTATCATTAGCTATTGCTTGAAATCGTTTACAAACTTGAGCTATTCTACATAGATCTTGTTCATATAAGTAACTGAATATTGTTAACATGACTTCATCTGGCAGTTCACATTGTAAATAATGGGCGGCTGAATTTGAATCTGAAACGTTTAAATACATTTTGATATTTTAATTTATTTTATACTAATAAACTACTTTTATAAATACTTATAAATGGTAACTATGGAAATTCCCTAAAATTGAATTATAAATGTATATCTATATACAGGGAGCATATAAGTACATCATAATTTATAAGAACTTTATACTAGGACTATATTTAAAAATAACTAACAAAATACATCATAATTAAAAGCAATTTTTATTTTTAATTTGAAGTAATAAAAGAACCTAGAAGTAAAATAAGTAGATGCATATTATGTATTAATAATAAAATTTATATTATTATAAACATATTATACCTAGAGGAATAAGAAAAGCAAGTGGATTTCAATCATGGAAACATCTAAAGTAATTTATTTTATAGGAGCAAATAATTAAAAACTTACTTTGGACCTTCTCCAATTTCAAGCCTAATTTATAAAAATAATACAGATAGTTAAATTTGTTTATTAACTACTGTGTATCAGAATACCCTAATTCACATAGAGCACAACAATTTATATCTTATATTTTTGTTTTGCTTTTTATAGAAATTTAAAAGATATTTACCTAACCAATTTAACGAAAAAGTATCACTCAAGAAAAAGGAAAAACTATATGAATAGAAAGAAGAGATATATATTTTAATATTTAATAGGTATGATAAAATAAATAATTTATAAATGTTAATTATTCAAAGAATATACACACAATTAATTAGGGATTGGTTTCAATAGTATTTGATATATAAAAGTACAATTGTATTCTTGTTTGTATTTTGCATAAAATTAATAAAATTGTTATCATTTAAGTTAAAAAAAATGTAGTTTTAGTCATTACTTTTACTTATAATAATATTCCCATTCAAGGAAATATTAATACCTCAAACAAATAAAATAAATATACATATATACAATATACATACAGACATGTCTAAATAATGTTTGCAAATAATTACTATGGTAATAATGTCTAAGTAAATATGTCTATATAAAAAAGATGACCAAATACAGATAGATTAGAACAGGAGTAGATTTTTTAAAAGTTTGAAAATATGGCTGCTATGGCTAAAGTGCCAAACAAAAATATAAATTATATTAGGTATGTCTCAAATATTACACATTATATAAAATTCAACATAATTTAAAATTTGAAATTTATTGGCGTTGAATAGAGAAGCATTTTCTTAACTATAAGTACCAGAGGGAGTCCGTGAACATTAACATAATTGAAAATACTATACCGAGTGCATCAAGAGAGCGCAAGTAGGCGGCGACCAAAATCCGTTTTTCTGCACATTCCCAAACGTCACTCTGCCATAGGGAAACCGATTTCGATAGCAGGGAGACGCAGAAGGATGCATGGCCCGACTTGCGCTCTCTCGACGCACTCAGTATATATAGTATATACTATATAACAGTGGTTCCCAACCCATGGGCCACAGCAGCATAGTACTGGGCCATGAACCATATAATATAAAATATATATATATATATAATATGTAAATGAATATGTATCGATATGTTATTTAGTGGGCCTCAAAGATTTTTTTATTTGAGCATATTATTATCCTATATACAGTTTTTAATTAAGTTTCCTCTGGCCAATTTTATAAATGAACCAGTGGAAAATGCTGACTCCAAAGTATGTGCATACCACGGACTAAGATATCTTAGTCTGTGGTGCATACTCATTTATCAAATGTATAATAGTTCTATTTAATTTATAATTAGGTAAGTGTAGAATTTTCCACATAGCTATTGCATGCTGTCAATAAATGTTATGATCAAGATAAACACAGATAAGTATAACAGAAATAGATAAAAATGTTATCATTTATTATGATGTTTTTAAATATGTAATATATTTTTAATGACAAAATAAATTTTGAATTTTTACTAATTATATTTATTGAGATATTTATATTCTTAAGCAAACAGTGAATACTTAGCATGGCCAGATCAATTTACAACAAAAATAGACATAATTACTTGGACATTTTTAACATGGACTTTATGATAAATAACGGAATAATTAATTTTTATAAATCAAGATTATAATGAAAAATAAATAATTAGTAATTAATAATTTATACATAATATAAAATTTAATTTTAAGTGAGTTATTATTTTAAATTTTAAAAATTAAATTTATAGCTAATATAGTTTCATATACCTAGACTAAAAATAAATAACAAAATGCCTACAAAATCCAACTCTAATAACATATGAAATTTAAATTTTATACTTTTTATGTGTAGGTAATAAATATACTTTACAAATATTGTGAAAAGAATAGGTAGGTATATTATTTATATTATTAAAGTTTATTGCAGTGTTTATTTTGTATTAAAATATTAAATTTTGAAGAAATAATTTAAGAACATAGCCAGTGTTTTATTCTTTATACTACTTATTGAGAAAATTAAAAAGTTAGATATTTCTTCAAACTTTTACCAAGTGCATAGGCGTGCGCACGGGGTGTGCAGAGTGTGCAGCTGCACACCCTGCAAATATGTGCGGCTACTTTAAACTTTTGATGAAATATTATTTTTAATTATTTAAAACTGATTATTGAGAGTAGGTTAGTATGACGTGTAATATATTGTTGACTCTCGGTACCTAACCCG